>CAXFZR010000353.1:5000-16618 GCA_964007535.1 Brachyptera risi
TTTTGACGATTTTCTGGTCGGAACAACGTCAAATATTGGTTTGACGTTGTTCAGTGGAATAAAGTAAAATACGATTTGACTTTCACGGAACAACATCAAATCAATATTTGATGTTGTTCCGACTGGCATAACGTCAAAAAGAAATTTGACAATTTTCCTCACTTCATTTTTTTCTTTTTCACTTACCCCACGTCACTTCAAGAAGTCAAGAACACCACGCCCTTCCCGCCCCACCATTCAATGCGTGACATGGGGACCGGTGAATCATCAGCTTTTGTAGGAATTACGAGACATTATTTTCATTCTGACATTTTAGAAATATGTTATCAATCCATCATTTGTTTGACAAATTATGGTCACAGGCAGCGCAGTCCAGGTGTTGAAGTTCATGGATTTCAAATAATTGAAATAAACGACCCTACCTTTCGTCCATGGCCTTAATTGGGGAACAATGATTTCGAATCAAGCCTCGATGCAATTGAAAATACTCATTTATACTAGCAAGACCCCTCATGTTTCAAACATGAGGGCCAATTCACCAACATGCCCTCATCTTTTACGCTTGATAGACCGGAAATATTTTGAATATTGAAATCGGATATTCAAACCTCAATCCGCCGTCAAATTCTAAACTGAGCACTTTCTGAGATTTTTCTTCTCCTCTACTATGGATATATTGAAAAAAAAATCATGAAAAATAGCTTTTAATGTTCTCTAAAGTAAGAGAAGTTTGGTGAATGATATGTAGGGAATAAGTGACGGGAACCGAGACGCGTGGCCGAGTGGTAACACACTGAACTGTCATTCGGGAGACCGGGGTTCGATTCCCGCCATGGTCGACCATCCTGACAGGGGTTTTTCGTGGTTTCCCTCTGTCGTTCAGGTCAATACTGGGATGGTTCCTTAACAACAGGCCACGACCGACTCCCTACCACCATCCAAAACACCTAATAAAATAACCTCTCATCTCACCACCCCATCATCTCATTTCATCATCCACCGACGCCAATAGATCCTAGTCATCAGTGTAGTGCGTCGTTAAAACCCAATACATAATAAGTGACGAGAAGGGTTGTACGCACGGGAATACAGGAGGAAAGTTGGCAGTACGTTAATAGGCAGTATACAAGAGCAAACCCTGTGTCACTATGCATACCTAACAGGTATTATCTACATCAAGCCGTAACGATCGGGTATTTCCACCATATCTTATCAATAGCGGTTGGTAGTTTCGACCCGTCAACTCTCACCGGAATGACGAAGTAGATCATGCTATCACGATCGACCGTCTCTCTTACCTTTTATCAATAGCGATTGGTAGTTTCGACCCGTCAACTCTCAATGAAGTGACGTAGTAAACATTATTGCAGTTCTAAATAAAAAGAAATAACTATTTCTCGCGTAGAACATTCCCATCTGTTAATAGACTCACCATTGTGGTATTTATAAATAGTTTTTTTTTTAGAACTAAAAATACAGGAATTGATTCAACGAAATGTCAATATTTTGGTAGTTACTTTCTCTTAAAATACCAAAGAATCACACGTGTTTCTTATTCGTGTCAAAGAGAATGGATGTCAAGTCATTAAGAGGGCATGAGAGTCGATGTAGCGATAAATATCAGTTATTTTATCATAACTTTTGAACGGTATGAGATATCAAAATTAGATTACAAAGGACACACTGATACTTCCGATACCTATTTATTTATATTGGGTTTTAACGACGCACTGTAATGATGACTGAAATCTATTGTCGTCGGATGAATGATTAATGGGATGATGGGATGATGAGATGAAGGTCTTGTAGGTAATGGGAAAGGAAAGTGTGTGTAATGGTAGTGGGAAGGAAGCGGTCGTGGCCTATATTGTGGGAACCATCCCGGCATTAGCCTAGACTACAGAGGGAAATCATGAAAAAAAACCTGTAAAGATGGACGGTGGCGGGGATCGAGCCGGGTCCGATATGTCCCTTCACCTCCCGGGTCACACGAAGCAAAATGCGCTAACCACTCAGCTACTGTGCCGGTTTCCGATACCTTCAAGATCATCATCCTGAAGGTCTGATAGGTGGGTGAATGTTGGTTTTCTTGACTGAAAACCAGACTGACCTCACAACACCTCAAATAGCACCTGAAGATTCGTTTACTGTTTATCGCTAGTTGAGGATGTTTCAATCAAATAAGGCCCAATCCATTTTATTCTGACGCAGCATCTCAATTGACCAGATTGAAGTATTCTATGTGAAAGATATCTCACACACATTGGAAAAATCAGTTCACTCGAAACCAAGAAAGCGTCAAGGGTCACAATGATTATACCCATAGTATGATTTGAATTCCAATCATTTTTTTTTCTTTCATACCCCTATAAATTGAAACAAAATCATTGTTCCCCAATTAAGGCTATGGATGAAAGATAGGATCGTTTGGACGGGGCACCACAAGGGCGATCTTACCACCACATTTTGATTATTTAAAACTAATGAACTTCTACACCAGGACTACGCTGTCTGTGACCATAATTTTTCGCCGAAGATAAAAGTATTTCAGTATAAACACACAAATGTTGATATCTTCCACTTTGAACTAAGTCTCTTGGGCAATGATTACTTCTTTCCATTAACAGCAGATGTGAAGTTCATCATTATACAAAATGGACAAAATGAATGGGTGATAGGCCTATAATGTTATAATCAGGCCTATCACTCTACTAATGAATGGTCGTGGCCAAAACTTCAATCATTCTGAAAAAGTGGAAGATCCAACGATTCACCCTCATATTTGATAGCTGTCGTGGGGAGATCCTTCATCAGGAGCAGCATAAGTTGCCTATCTATCAGTACGATAGATTTAATACAAACTGTTTCAAGCACTGGAATCTGTAAAGAAAAAAAATCACATTCATTCATTTATTTATTTTCAATTATTTATTCAATAATTCCTCTAACCATCTTCCAAGGAAATTGGAACGGTTAGCAGTTTACAATTATCAGCTTACAATTATCAGCTTACTAACTTATAAATGTGGCTTATAACATTATGTGATATTGAGTAAATCCATTGATAATTGATAATAATGATAATGATAGTAATATATAAAATGAAAAAAATTAAGAGCCATTTTTAATTAACATTAAAATGACATTAAGAGCCCGCATCTTGGACAGATTTTCAATGTACACTTCCGCCACAAATATCTCAAGAATAACAAACATTACGGACCTGCGGTAAAATTCAACGAATAAATAATAACCTTACAATTAGATGTGCTTATTCGAAAATTGAATGATAATTTCATTGTGGAGCAATAATTAAATTAGAGTGTGCCTAATTTGATGGTTTTCATTGCTTAATCCTTGGTTACCGAATAATAGTAGAAATAAATTACAAACGCACATCTCTAGGTTCAACTTTGCTTATACATGTTTGAAATCCGGATTCGTCTATAATTTTTGAGTTTTTCCATTTTCCTTGACCAAAATGTGTGATGTGACTAGATATTGTCCGAATTATGAAATGGAAAACTCCTCCATCTAGCGGTGATTACTGGAACTCTTTCAATATTATCCCCTTTTCACTTTTCAACCCACAGCCAAATTTTTGAACACACATCAAACTTAGTTCGAGCATTACGAAGAGAAACATTCTCAGCTAAGACGCGGGCTCTTGAAAATTAATATCATTTTTTAAAATACTTGGTGGATCCGACTATATGGTCAGATGACGCACAAAAAAAACTCAAAATTGCGAAATCTGTTTTAATGCATTCATCGTTCCAGGATGATTCCCGCCTACCCCTTTCTCATCAACTCTTCCCCCTCCTCCCCTTCCTCTCCAACCCCTACTCTATCCACCTCCAACCCCACCCCCACCTGCCGATCAGCAAATGACAATAATGTGCGCTTTAATTCTCTTTAAATATTCATTAATTACTATCAACTCCAATCTCTCTGATCGATTGAGAGCAAAGCACTCAACGACATTACATTTCAACTGTTAATTGATATTATTTGTCCAGAGATCAGAGTTTTTGACCTCGCTGTCGATACGCCTTAAAACCCTAATATTCATTCATTTAGAGTTTTTAAGGATTTAATATTTTCAGAAATGATCTCCGTAGGTGGAGTATTATCGTATCTCATATAGGCTTCTGTCGAGTGACGTTACCCATTGTTTAAATGGACAACAATGTCCATCGGTTGGAATTGACCAATCAGAATGTTTGATAGTCCACCAGTTCGCTGTATTGCTATGGTAACGATTGTTTGTAATTTGTTACTTGACAGAAGCCCATAGTACCTAGTGGTTACTAGTAGCCAATGAAAAGTGAATCAGAGTTATCATTTTTTAGACATTTTTTAGTTTTAAATAATCAAAATGGGGTGGTAAGATTGCCCTTGTGGTGCCCCGTCCAAACGATCCTATCTTTCATCCATAGCCTTAATTGGGGAACAATGATTTTGTATCAAGTTTCGATGTTATTAAAAAAAAAAAGAGTTATCATTACAGTGCGTCGTTGAACCCAATTTTGAAAAATTTCCGTCAATACAATATTTGCATTTATTAATTAATTAACACACTTTAACTATAATCTATCTCGTGTAACTATTCGTTGTTATTTATATTTGGTTCAACGACTCAGTGTGATGTCAATTGAGATCTATTGGCGTCGGTCTCATCTCACTGATTTGGATCAAAGCAACAACTAATCTTCTCTTATTTCTGTCTTGTTGTAATTTGGTGCGTTAATTACTTATATTCCCAGTGGAGGCGCCGTCTTTTGTGTCACTTTACGATCATGAAGGCCGCGGTGATTTCTATATTACTTTCACGTTCATTAAAGAAGTTTTAAAACCATTTAAATTTCAATCAATTGTTCAGAAGAAAGTGTGGGTAGTAATTGAGGAGGCTGTTGACTTCTGATTTTGTGTAAACTCTCATCGATAAAGATTGCTAATTTCAAGTATGAAGATAAATATTTCAAGATTTCACTATAATGATGTATAAGGGGCCGTGATTACAAAAGGTCATAACTTTGATCCGGCTCAAAGTTACAACAATTTCTAGAGATAGTACCATATTTGTATCTATTATTTTTAATTTTTCATATTTTTTTTTCAATCAAATCTATTATTATTATCTTTGATACAGTATCAAAGTTGGTCGGTAATATCTTTGTAGCGACTTTGATCGGCATCAGAGATGATCCCGATCGGAGCTATGACCTTTTGTGAATTTGGCCTAAGATGTATGTGGCCTAGATCATTGATCACAGTCTTCAATTACAGTACTGATATGGAATTGTTTGTGCAGTCAGCTGAGGTAACATTCCAGAAGCTGAAATCACTGTTGAGCATGGGTTCGAGCCCCGCATGAGGCATGGGCTTTGTAAGAGTCCTTTCACCCATCATCAATTCATCCTTCCATTATGGCTTGGTCAATCGTATTCCCAGATAACCTGATTATTAATGGCAAGTTGGACAAATTGAATATATTGTCATGAATGTTATTTATCCAAAATATTTGGATATTCTCAATTTTGGTGAAAATTCAAGCCCAGACATTGAATTCAAAAACTTCATTTCAATAATTTTAATGTTTTTGTTATGCTATAAAATCTTTCCAATTTCTTGGTTCACATGGAACTTTTTAATTGGATGAGCAAAGCGAAAACTCAATTTTACCATACTCGAAAAAAAGTAATTTTTTCTGTTCGTGCTCCACAGATCGAACGGAAATGAAAATTCAGTTGAAACTTGGCATATACAAGTGTCCTCATTTAATTCGATACTGTATAGTTTCAAGGGGCAATCAGTTGAATCACTTCGGAGAAAATTTATTCCAAAGTTTTCAAAGATCCCTCAAAAATAACTCAGAGGAAAAAATGTGTGAGAAATATTCCCATCAAGAGAATTCAAATTCTTAGGGAATTTCAATTTATGAATGATATCAATTATTCCGAACTCTCACTCAAATCGAATCAGCCGTTTTGATGTGAAAAAATGTATAATGTTATTTTTTTAAATCACTCAATGCTATTGAATACCAATTAAATCCAAGCAACAGGTGTCACCATTTAATTGTGAACGATTCAAACAAAGCCTTCTTTATCATCATAGAAATCAATTGAGATATGGGATGGCAGTGACGAAATTGTTCGGATCTCAAGATGGATATATATGATTACCAATCCAAAGATAAGTTGATATGTTCCAGCTCATCCATCAACGCGGAAACACATAACGCTTTTGCGTAGTATATATTGTATATGTCGTTCATCTTTTGGTTTTAGGGGTTTGTCAAGGAATTGATCGTTACTTATCGGATTGCCTTGTGATCACCCTTGGTTACATATTTCATTTTCGTACCTTGACCATAGTTGAAAGATATGATACCAAGACATGACACGCGATGTTGAAATAAAACTATCCCCCACTTTTGCCTCCACTATTGCTATTATTAGCCTTCATTTCTAACTTTACTAAAAATATACCGCTGAAAGATTACAAAAAAACAGTCAACAATATATTATTTCAATAGACGTCATTGTAGATTTATGCGCGCTCCAATTAGTGTTTTCTCACTAGTTCCACCTTTTAACATCAACAGCGTAGCCGCAGCTTATTTTCCGGCCAATAGATAGATAGATATATAGATATTTAGATAAATAGATTTGTATTCACAATATACATTGAATACAATGTCATGTAATTCTTCAACAACCATAAGATTTATAAAGTTCACTTCAGGCTATATCACATCACGCATCTTCTTACAAAAATCGTCAGTATATTATAAAATTCTATTTTCAATAGACATCGCCCAACATTTTTTTTTTCAAAAAAAAAATATATACTTTTCAGAGATAATATCTTGAGGTAAAGCGTTCTGCATACTCGGCACTCTTAAGAGTCCACGGGAGTCGATGTGGCGAAATATAAGTTTTTTGGCGATAACTTTTGAACGGTATGAGATATCAGAATTCGAATACGCGAGAAACACGAATAATTATAATAGCTTCAAGATGATATAATTTATCACTATCGAAGCCATATGTCACATAACTGTCAAGCGTATACAGCTAAAAAGTGAGTTTTTTTAGCTGTCTACGATTGACAGTTATGCGACATGACTTGATTAGTTATAACTTATATATCATCTTGAAGCTATCATAATTATCTGTATTTCTAGCGTATCAGAATTCTGATATCTTATACCGTTCAAAAGTTATCACCAAAAAACTGATATTTCACTAGATCGACTCCCGTGGACTCTTAACCAAAAGCTATTCGAGAAAGACTCCGAGCTCGACATTGCTATTCGTTTGAACGCATGTTTATTCATTTGTGATAATTTGTGACTTTAATATGGCACACAATTAACGAACTGTGTATTGTATTAAAATGTAATTATACTTGAATGATTGCATGTTAGTGGGTTTTGTATTCGAAGCGCCTTCATGCGTGGCTTGAAGCCATCAATCAATGTGATACCGAATGACGGTCGATTTGTGAAGGCTATTAAAATTGACCTTCAAAAAGTGATGAAACTTTCATAAACCAACATCAACACACACACACTCATATATATATATATATATATATATATATATATATATATATATATATATATATATATATATATATATATATATATATATATATATATTGTGTGGGTGTATCAATTTAGACACTTTTGAAAAATCTCATCACTTGAAATAGATTTCAGATAGATTGAGGGTGTGTTCTGGCCATTGTAGTTGAAATTTAAGTCATTTTTCTGTTCATATCGGGTTCAAGGACGCACTGTGTTGACTGTAAAATTGACCACGATCTATTGGCGTCGGAGAAAGATGTATGAGATGATGGGATGATGAGATAAAGAGTTATTCTAATAGGTGTGTGTGTGGATAGTGTAAACCTGAATAGAAAAAAAAGTGAAAAACTGTCGGGATGGACGACCATGGTGGGATACAAACTCCGGACTCCTGAATGACTGTTCAGTGTGCTAACCACTGGTTCACATATAACTCAGTATCAGGAGAACGTCGTAAGTGACATTGAGAGCTGATCAAGAAGATTGGTATTGGAACAAGACGTCTTCGTCGAAACCAGCTGAAGTTATGTAGAGTGATTGCAACTGAAAAAAATGAAAAAAAAAATCAGACCGATTGTATTTTCAATATATGCATGAACCAACGGGAACATTTTTATTTCACCTGGAGAGCATGTATATTAGGGAAGAGAGTTGCCTTACAGTCACCTTTTTCGGGCAAAAACATGGCCGCCACATCGTTGATGTCTTCTCTCTGCCATGACAAGTGCATGTGCTATGCATATACAAGTGATAATGGATATTACATTCAATTAATCATGAACTAAGGAAAGCTAAAAGAACCAATGAAAAGTCAAATTCCCCAGTGACCTATTGGGAATGGGCTCTCAGATTCTACCTCTACTATCTAAACCTCCCTCGGTAGCTCAGTCAACTGAGGCACCGCTCCAGAAACTGTCATCGTGGGACGCGAGTTCGAGTCCAGCATAAGGCATGGGTTTTCGTAAACGTTCTTTCACTTATCATAACTTCATAGTTTCATAATCACCTGCTCATTCGTACCCCCGTATAACCTAGCTGTTGGTGAGGTCGTTAAGCAAACAATGATCAAAATCATCAATTCACAATGGCATTCGTCCATCATGGTGTAGCACTGATTCTGACTTCACGAATCGCATCATGGTATAGAGAATGAAGAGGAGATCATACAAGTCAGCGGAGAAGGAAGGCGATCATGTTTACAATCTACGACCATCGAGTTGTATTGTTATGGAGGTCCAACTCAGCGACGAGCCATTAACTTCCGGTTACTTCCAAACGGCGGCCATGTTCTCAGTTCAACAGCCAGTTGGAGTTACTTCCACGTTGGTAATTCAGCAAGGCCTGCTTTATCATTACAATATATCAGGTAATGAATTGATATAGAAGGCCGTGATTTCAGTTACTGAATATAAAACAAATGTCTGTGTCTCACACCTGACAACAATAAGTTTGAGCAGTGAGCACGGCCACCTTTAATCGTTATTTAAAGTGATCGAGTGGGTTGAGTTTTCCACACGGAGTTATACGTCCATAACAATTCAACTCCATGCTACGACCAAGGACCCATCTGAAAACCTAGCCGGCATGTGTAAATTTTCCAAGATACTGGGAAATAGCCATCTCGATACATTGATTGTGCACAGGCATACTACGATGCAGTGATACCAACCTATTTTATCACAATATAAAGGAGGTGGCCTAACCCGGGTCTCGCAAATGAGATATTTCCGGGGTCAGTTCCCGAGTCCAGGGTCCCACTTGCCTGTAGCGCAACTATATCTTTTATATGGAATTACAATGATATACAATGCCACCGGTACCGTGTCACTGTTATCTACATCTAGGTCACGAAGGAATCCTCTAAATCGTGGTTATATTTATATGAGACGTCCATTTCAGGTGCTTGTCAATACTGAAACCCAGAAATTTAGTAAGATCGTTCACATCAAGACGAACATCCTCGTTGTATATCTCTGGTTCCCATTGTTTGTTACCCGAAAAGTCAATAACCACAGTTTTAGTGTTGTTTACAGTCAGCTTATTATCGTGAAACCATGCATTTATACTGTGTACAGCAGCATTTACTCTTAACTGGATATCTCCTGGATCAGCACCATTTACTAGTATGCTCGTGTCGTCAGCATATTGAGTTGAGTGAATGTCTCCATCAGGGATGAATAGGTCGTTGACGTACATCAGGAACAGCAGTGGCCCTAGGATAGATCCCTGGGGTACTCCAATGTCCAGAAGTTTCCTGGAAGAAACTCCATTACTTCCATCGAAGGATATATTAGACCATTGTGCACGTTGCGATAGGTAAGACTCCATCCATTGAAAGGGAACACCACAAATGCCATAGAATTTGAGTTTATCCAGTAGAGTTGTATGCGTCACTGTATTGAAGGCCTTAGACTAGTCGAAATAAACGCCAATTGAGTACATGTTTGTCGTCTTTCGCTGTCAAGACCCTTTGAATTGTCTCGTACGCAGCTGTTACGGTATTTCTGTCTTTCCTGAAACCATGTTGATGTTTGGACAATATATTGCATGACTCACAAAATTCTATTAGTCGGTTGAACATTAATTTCTCCAATATTTTAGAGAATGCTGGCAGCAGGGCAACTGGCCTATAGTTGGACAGGTCATCTAATTTTCTCGCCTCAAAAATGGGTACTACCTTGGCCAAATTCATTCTATCCGGTACAATGCCCGTACTAAGAGAGCAATTAAAAATATGTGCCAAGATCCGTGCAATCATGCTGGCCACGTCTTTGATGACCTTGAAAGGAATGTCGTCAATGCCAGAAGATAGCTTATCATCAAAACCCTGGGTCACTTGCATAACTTCTCCCTCAGTGACAGGTAAGAGAGGAACATTGTTTTTCTGTTTCTGCTGTTATTTCCATGAAGTCTAGAAGTTGCATCTTCAACTGATGACTGGTTATCTTCCACGAGTTTCTCAACTACGCTGGTGAAGTGGGAGTTGAAAGCTTCAGCTATTCATCTATTCAGCCATTAAGCTTCAGCTTTTATATATATATATATATATATATATATATATATATATATATATATATATATATATATATATATATATATATAATTCAAATATATATGTGTGTGTATGTGTGTTCATGTGTGTATATATATAATATGATATCATTAAATGTTTTGATATATACTTACTTTGATGTATTTATACAATGCAATATTGCTGTGTCTGATACTGTCTCACTCCTACATCGTTATTCACTCTGTATCTCACTACTATTATATGGCACAGAAACTAGTAACTACGATGTTAGTGGTTATTTTCACAAGAGTATCAAAACAGCTTAGTGGCTTTCGCATATATTATATAAACCTGAATGATATTATCAGAAACAGCACAGCAAAAACAGCAAAAACGCATACAGAACATTGAGCAAGGGGGAGACCTGAATAGCTCGAGAAACAAGTCATATGATCTCGATTGATTAATAATTGTTTGCTTGACGACCCCACCAACAGCTAGGTTATACGGGAGTACGAAATCCTGATCTACAGAAACCATGAAAACAATTGACTTCATAAGCTGATTGTATATATTCAATATTACTAGGCAATGTAAGATGAGTTGTGAGATGGAAGGTGAGTGGGATATTTGGATGAGCGTAGCGAAGTCTCCATCTTACTCTTATGGGGCTTTGTCTGTGTTTTTTTTTTTGTACACGCAAACTCATCCAACTTAGAACTGTATAGTTTTTGTTGGAATAAATCGGTCGGACCGATTTTGAGAAAAATCATCTCAAAGTTTCTAAAACCCCATAAGATTTGGCTGGGCGGAAAATGCTGAAAAATAAAATCTCTCCAAATGGGATGAAATTTTCTCCAAATGTGTGTACATGGATTTTACACATTATCACGATTTTGTATGCAATTCCAATCAGCCGTTTTGAAGAAAAAAAAAATAACTGATAATATTCATCAAATATATCATGAAAATTGTGACAGAATTAAGTTGTCGAAATTCACTGCTTTC
>CAXFZR010000354.1:0-30169 GCA_964007535.1 Brachyptera risi
GATACGAGGCTAGTCACATGGTGTATAATAGGTTGGGTGTTGTATCGGGCCATCTCCGTGCGTTGGAAGGCTGATGCTGACAGTGGTGCTAGTTCCACCAACCGTGATACGAGGCTAGTCACATGGTGTATAATAGGTTGGGTGTTGTATCGGGCCATCTCCGTGCGTTGGAAGGCTGATGCTAACAGTGGTGCTAGTTCCACCAACCGTGATACGAGGCTAGTCACATGGTGTATAATAGGTTGGGTGTTGTATCGGGCCATCTCCGTGCGTTGGAAGGCTGATGCTAACAGTGGTGCTAGTTCCACCAACCGTGATACGAGGCTAGTCACATGGTGTATAATAGGTTGGGTGTTGTATCGGGCCATCTCCGTGCGTTGGAAGGCTGATGCTAACAGTGGTGCTAGTTCCACCAACCGTGATACGAGGCTAGTCACATGGTGTATAATAGGTTGGGTGTTGTATCGGGCCATCTCCGTGCGTTGGAAGGCTGATGCTAACAGTGGTGCTAGTTCCACCAACCGTGATACGAGGCTAGTCACATGGTGTATAATAGGTTGGGTGTTGTATCGGGCCATCTCCGTGCGTTGGAAGGCTGATGCTAACAGTGGTGCTAGTTCCACCAACCGTGATACGAGGCTAGTCACATGGTGTATAATAGGTTGGGTGTTGTATCGGGCCATCTCCGTGCGTTGGAAGGCTGATGCTAACAGTGGTGCTAGTTCCACCAACCGTGATACGAGGCTAGTCACATGGTGTATAATAGGTTGGGTGTTGTATCGGGCCATCTCCGTGCGTTGGAAGGCTGATGCTAACAGTGGTGCTAGTTCCACCAACCGTGATACGAGGCTAGTCACATGGTGTATAATAGGTTGGGTGTTGTATCGGGCCATCTCCGTGCGTTGGAAGGCTGATGCTAACAGTGGTGCTAGTTCCACCAACCGTGATACGAGGCTAGTCACATGGTGTATAATAGGTTGGGTGTTGTATCGGGCCATCTCCGTGCGTTGGAAGGCTGATGCTAACAGTGGTGCTAGTTCCACCAACCGTGATACGAGGCTAGTCACATGGTGTATAATAGGTTGGGTGTTGTATCGGGCCATCTCCGTGCGTTGGAAGGCTGATGCTAACAGTGGTGCTAGTTCCACCAACCGTGATACGAGGCTAGTCACATGGTGTATAATAGGTTGGGTGTTGTATCGGGCCATCTCCGTGCGTTGGAAGGCTGATGCTAACAGTGGTGCTAGTTCCACCAACCGTGATACGAGGCTAGTCACATGGTGTATAATAGGTTGGGTGTTGTATCGGGCCATCTCCGTGCGTTGGAAGGCTGATGCTAACAGTGGTGCTAGTTCCACCAACCGTGATACGAGGCTAGTCACATGGTGTATAATAGGTTGGGTGTTGTATCGGGCCATCTCCGTGCGTTGGAAGGCTGATGCTAACAGTGGTGCTAGTTCCACCAACCGTGATACGAGGCTAGTCACATGGTGTATAATAGGTTGGGTGTTGTATCGGGCCATCTCCGTGCGTTGGAAGGCTGATGCTAACAGTGGTGCTAGTTCCACCAACCGTGATACGAAGGCTAGTCACATGGTGTATAATAGGTTGGGTGTTGTATCGGGCCATCTCCGTGCGTTGGAAGGCTGATGCTAACAGTGGTGCTAGTTCCACCAACCGTGATACGAGGCTAGTCACATGGTGTATAATAGGTTGGGTGTTGTATCGGGCCATCTCCGTGCGTTGGAAGGCTGATGCTAACAGTGGTGCTAGTTCCACCAACCGTGATACGAGGCTAGTCACATGGTGTATAATAGGTTGGGTGTTGTATCGGGCCATCTCCGTGCGTTGGAAGGCTGATGCTAACAGTGGTGCTAGTTCCACCAACCGTGATACGAGGCTAGTCACATGGTGTATAATAGGTTGGGTGTTGTATCGGGCCATCTCCGTGCGTTGGAAGGCTGATGCTAACAGTGGTGCTAGTTCCACCAACCGTGATACGAGGCTAGTCACATGGTGTATAATAGGTTGGGTGTTGTATCGGGCCATCTCCGTGCGTTGGAAGGCTGATGCTAACAGTGGTGCTAGTTCCACCAACCGTGATACGAGGCTAGTCACATGGTGTATAATAGGTTGGGTGTTGTATCGGGCCATCTCCGTGCGTTGGAAGGCTGATGCTAACAGTGGTGCTAGTTCCACCAACCGTGATACGAGGCTAGTCACATGGTGTATAATAGGTTGGGTGTTGTATCGGGCCATCTCCGTGCGTTGGAAGGCTGATGCTAACAGTGGTGCTAGTTCCACCAACCGTGATACGAGGCTAGTCACATGGTGTATAATAGGTTGGGTGTTGTATCGGGCCATCTCCGTGCGTTGGAAGGCTGATGCTAACAGTGGTGCTAGTTCCACCAACCGTGATACGAGGCTAGTCACATGGTGTATAATAGGTTGGGTGTTGTATCGGGCCATCTCCGTGCGTTGGAAGGCTGATGCTAACAGTGGTGCTAGTTCCACCAACCGTGATACGAGGCTAGTCACATGGTGTATAATAGGTTGGGTGTTGTATCGGGCCATCTCCGTGCGTTGGAAGGCTGATGCTAACAGTGGTGCTAGTTCCACCAACCGTGATACGAGGCTAGTCACATGGTGTATAATAGGTTGGGTGTTGTATCGGGCCATCTCCGTGCGTTGGAAGGCTGATGCTAACAGTGGTGCTAGTTCCACCAACCGTGATACGAGGCTAGTCACATGGTGTATAATAGGTTGGGTGTTGTATCGGGCCATCTCCGTGCGTTGGAAGGCTGATGCTAACAGTGGTGCTAGTTCCACCAACCGTGATACGAGGCTAGTCACATGGTGTATAATAGGTTGGGTGTTGTATCGGGCCATCTCCGTGCGTTGGAAGGCTGATGCTAACAGTGGTGCTAGTTCCACCAACCGTGATACGAGGCTAGTCACATGGTGTATAATAGGTTGGGTGTTGTATCGGGCCATCTCCGTGCGTTGGAAGGCTGATGCTAACAGTGGTGCTAGTTCCACCAACCGTGATACGAGGCTAGTCACATGGTGTATAATAGGTTGGGTGTTGTATCGGGCCATCTCCGTGCGTTGGAAGGCTGATGCTAACAGTGGTGCTAGTTCCACCAACCGTGATACGAGGCTAGTCACATGGTGTATAATAGGTTGGGTGTTGTATCGGGCCATCTCCGTGCGTTGGAAGGCTGATGCTAACAGTGGTGCTAGTTCCACCAACCGTGATACGAGGCTAGTCACATGGTGTATAATAGGTTGGGTGTTGTATCGGGCCATCTCCGTGCGTTGGAAGGCTGATGCTAACAGTGGTGCTAGTTCCACCAACCGTGATACGAGGCTAGTCACATGGTGTATAATAGGTTGGGTGTTGTATCGGGCCATCTCCGTGCGTTGGAAGGCTGATGCTAACAGTGGTGCTAGTTCCACCAACCGTGATACGAGGCTAGTCACATGGTGTATAATAGGTTGGGTGTTGTATCGGGCCATCTCCGTGCGTTGGAAGGCTGATGCTAACAGTGGTGCTAGTTCCACCAACCGTGATACGAGGCTAGTCACATGGTGTATAATAGGTTGGGTGTTGTATCGGGCCATCTCCGTGCGTTGGAAGGCTGATGCTAACAGTGGTGCTAGTTCCACCAACCGTGATACGAGGCTAGTCACATGGTGTATAATAGGTTGGGTGTTGTATCGGGCCATCTCCGTGCGTTGGAAGGCTGATGCTAACAGTGGTGCTAGTTCCACCAACCGTGATACGAGGCTAGTCACATGGTGTATAATAGGTTGGGTGTTGTATCGGGCCATCTCCGTGCGTTGGAAGGCTGATGCTAACAGTGGTGCTAGTTCCACCAACCGTGATACGAGGCTAGTCACATGGTGTATAATAGGTTGGGTGTTGTATCGGGCCATCTCCGTGCGTTGGAAGGCTGATGCTAACAGTGGTGCTAGTTCCACCAACCGTGATACGAGGCTAGTCACATGGTGTATAATAGGTTGGGTGTTGTATCGGGCCATCTCCGTGCGTTGGAAGGCTGATGCTAACAGTGGTGCTAGTTCCACCAACCGTGATACGAGGCTAGTCACATGGTGTATAATAGGTTGGGTGTTGTATCGGGCCATCTCCGTGCGTTGGAAGGCTGATGCTAACAGTGGTGCTAGTTCCACCAACCGTGATACGAGGCTAGTCACATGGTGTATAATAGGTTGGGTGTTGTATCGGGCCATCTCCGTGCGTTGGAAGGCTGATGCTAACAGTGGTGCTAGTTCCACCAACCGTGATACGAGGCTAGTCACATGGTGTATAATAGGTTGGGTGTTGTATCGGGCCATCTCCGTGCGTTGGAAGGCTGATGCTAACAGTGGTGCTAGTTCCACCAACCGTGATACGAGGCTAGTCACATGGTGTATAATAGGTTGGGTGTTGTATCGGGCCATCTCCGTGCGTTGGAAGGCTGATGCTAACAGTGGTGCTAGTTCCACCAACCGTGATACGAGGCTAGTCACATGGTGTATAATAGGTTGGGTGTTGTATCGGGCCATCTCCGTGCGTTGGAAGGCTGATGCTAACAGTGGTGCTAGTTCCACCAACCGTGATACGAGGCTAGTCACATGGTGTATAATAGGTTGGGTGTTGTATCGGGCCATCTCCGTGCGTTGGAAGGCTGATGCTAACAGTGGTGCTAGTTCCACCAACCGTGATACGAGGCTAGTCACATGGTGTATAATAGGTTGGGTGTTGTATCGGGCCATCTCCGTGCGTTGGAAGGCTGATGCTAACAGTGGTGCTAGTTCCACCAACCGTGATACGAGGCTAGTCACATGGTGTATAATAGGTTGGGTGTTGTATCGGGCCATCTCCGTGCGTTGGAAGGCTGATGCTAACAGTGGTGCTAGTTCCACCAACCGTGATACGAGGCTAGTCACATGGTGTATAATAGGTTGGGTGTTGTATCGGGCCATCTCCGTGCGTTGGAAGGCTGATGCTAACAGTGGTGCTAGTTCCACCAACCGTGATACGAGGCTAGTCACATGGTGTATAATAGGTTGGGTGTTGTATCGGGCCATCTCCGTGCGTTGGAAGGCTGATGCTAACAGTGGTGCTAGTTCCACCAACCGTGATACGAGGCTAGTCACATGGTGTATAATAGGTTGGGTGTTGTATCGGGCCATCTCCGTGCGTTGGAAGGCTGATGCTAACAGTGGTGCTAGTTCCACCAACCGTGATACGAGGCTAGTCACATGGTGTATAATAGGTTGGGTGTTGTATCGGGCCATCTCCGTGCGTTGGAAGGCTGATGCTAACAGTGGTGCTAGTTCCACCAACCGTGATACGAGGCTAGTCACATGGTGTATAATAGGTTGGGTGTTGTATCGGGCCATCTCCGTGCGTTGGAAGGCTGATGCTAACAGTGGTGCTAGTTCCACCAACCGTGATACGAGGCTAGTCACATGGTGTATAATAGGTTGGGTGTTGTATCGGGCCATCTCCGTGCGTTGGAAGGCTGATGCTAACAGTGGTGCTAGTTCCACCAACCGTGATACGAGGCTAGTCACATGGTGTATAATAGGTTGGGTGTTGTATCGGGCCATCTCCGTGCGTTGGAAGGCTGATGCTAACAGTGGTGCTAGTTCCACCAACCGTGATACGAGGCTAGTCACATGGTGTATAATAGGTTGGGTGTTGTATCGGGCCATCTCCGTGCGTTGGAAGGCTGATGCTAACAGTGGTGCTAGTTCCACCAACCGTGATACGAGGCTAGTCACATGGTGTATAATAGGTTGGGTGTTGTATCGGGCCATCTCCGTGCGTTGGAAGGCTGATGCTAACAGTGGTGCTAGTTCCACCAACCGTGATACGAGGCTAGTCACATGGTGTATAATAGGTTGGGTGTTGTATCGGGCCATCTCCGTGCGTTGGAAGGCTGATGCTAACAGTGGTGCTAGTTCCACCAACCGTGATACGAGGCTAGTCACATGGTGTATAATAGGTTGGGTGTTGTATCGGGCCATCTCCGTGCGTTGGAAGGCTGATGCTAACAGTGGTGCTAGTTCCACCAACCGTGATACGAGGCTAGTCACATGGTGTATAATAGGTTGGGTGTTGTATCGGGCCATCTCCGTGCGTTGGAAGGCTGATGCTAACAGTGGTGCTAGTTCCACCAACCGTGATACGAGGCTAGTCACATGGTGTATAATAGGTTGGGTGTTGTATCGGGCCATCTCCGTGCGTTGGAAGGCTGATGCTAACAGTGGTGCTAGTTCCACCAACCGTGATACGAGGCTAGTCACATGGTGTATAATAGGTTGGGTGTTGTATCGGGCCATCTCCGTGCGTTGGAAGGCTGATGCTAACAGTGGTGCTAGTTCCACCAACCGTGATACGAGGCTAGTCACATGGTGTATAATAGGTTGGGTGTTGTATCGGGCCATCTCCGTGCGTTGGAAGGCTGATGCTAACAGTGGTGCTAGTTCCACCAACCGTGATACGAGGCTAGTCACATGGTGTATAATAGGTTGGGTGTTGTATCGGGCCATCTCCGTGCGTTGGAAGGCTGATGCTAACAGTGGTGCTAGTTCCACCAACCGTGATACGAGGCTAGTCACATGGTGTATAATAGGTTGGGTGTTGTATCGGGCCATCTCCGTGCGTTGGAAGGCTGATGCTAACAGTGGTGCTAGTTCCACCAACCGTGATACGAGGCTAGTCACATGGTGTATAATAGGTTGGGTGTTGTATCGGGCCATCTCCGTGCGTTGGAAGGCTGATGCTAACAGTGGTGCTAGTTCCACCAACCGTGATACGAGGCTAGTCACATGGTGTATAATAGGTTGGGTGTTGTATCGGGCCATCTCCGTGCGTTGGAAGGCTGATGCTAACAGTGGTGCTAGTTCCACCAACCGTGATACGAGGCTAGTCACATGGTGTATAATAGGTTGGGTGTTGTATCGGGCCATCTCCGTGCGTTGGAAGGCTGATGCTAACAGTGGTGCTAGTTCCACCAACCGTGATACGAGGCTAGTCACATGGTGTATAATAGGTTGGGTGTTGTATCGGGCCATCTCCGTGCGTTGGAAGGCTGATGCTAACAGTGGTGCTAGTTCCACCAACCGTGATACGAGGCTAGTCACATGGTGTATAATAGGTTGGGTGTTGTATCGGGCCATCTCCGTGCGTTGGAAGGCTGATGCTAACAGTGGTGCTAGTTCCACCAACCGTGATACGAGGCTAGTCACATGGTGTATAATAGGTTGGGTGTTGTATCGGGCCATCTCCGTGCGTTGGAAGGCTGATGCTAACAGTGGTGCTAGTTCCACCAACCGTGATACGAGGCTAGTCACATGGTGTATAATAGGTTGGGTGTTGTATCGGGCCATCTCCGTGCGTTGGAAGGCTGATGCTAACAGTGGTGCTAGTTCCACCAACCGTGATACGAGGCTAGTCACATGGTGTATAATAGGTTGGGTGTTGTATCGGGCCATCTCCGTGCGTTGGAAGGCTGATGCTAACAGTGGTGCTAGTTCCACCAACCGTGATACGAGGCTAGTCACATGGTGTATAATAGGTTGGGTGTTGTATCGGGCCATCTCCGTGCGTTGGAAGGCTGATGCTAACAGTGGTGCTAGTTCCACCAACCGTGATACGAGGCTAGTCACATGGTGTATAATAGGTTGGGTGTTGTATCGGGCCATCTCCGTGCGTTGGAAGGCTGATGCTAACAGTGGTGCTAGTTCCACCAACCGTGATACGAGGCTAGTCACATGGTGTATAATAGGTTGGGTGTTGTATCGGGCCATCTCCGTGCGTTGGAAGGCTGATGCTAACAGTGGTGCTAGTTCCACCAACCGTGATACGAGGCTAGTCACATGGTGTATAATAGGTTGGGTGTTGTATCGGGCCATCTCCGTGCGTTGGAAGGCTGATGCTAACAGTGGTGCTAGTTCCACCAACCGTGATACGAGGCTAGTCACATGGTGTATAATAGGTTGGGTGTTGTATCGGGCCATCTCCGTGCGTTGGAAGGCTGATGCTAACAGTGGTGCTAGTTCCACCAACCGTGATACGAGGCTAGTCACATGGTGTATAATAGGTTGGGTGTTGTATCGGGCCATCTCCGTGCGTTGGAAGGCTGATGCTAACAGTGGTGCTAGTTCCACCAACCGTGATACGAGGCTAGTCACATGGTGTATAATAGGTTGGGTGTTGTATCGGGCCATCTCCGTGCGTTGGAAGGCTGATGCTAACAGTGGTGCTAGTTCCACCAACCGTGATACGAGGCTAGTCACATGGTGTATAATAGGTTGGGTGTTGTATCGGGCCATCTCCGTGCGTTGGAAGGCTGATGCTAACAGTGGTGCTAGTTCCACCAACCGTGATACGAGGCTAGTCACATGGTGTATAATAGGTTGGGTGTTGTATCGGGCCATCTCCGTGCGTTGGAAGGCTGATGCTAACAGTGGTGCTAGTTCCACCAACCGTGATACGAGGCTAGTCACATGGTGTATAATAGGTTGGGTGTTGTATCGGGCCATCTCCGTGCGTTGGAAGGCTGATGCTAACAGTGGTGCTAGTTCCACCAACCGTGATACGAGGCTAGTCACATGGTGTATAATAGGTTGGGTGTTGTATCGGGCCATCTCCGTGCGTTGGAAGGCTGATGCTAACAGTGGTGCTAGTTCCACCAACCGTGATACGAGGCTAGTCACATGGTGTATAATAGGTTGGGTGTTGTATCGGGCCATCTCCGTGCGTTGGAAGGCTGATGCTAACAGTGGTGCTAGTTCCACCAACCGTGATACGAGGCTAGTCACATGGTGTATAATAGGTTGGGTGTTGTATCGGGCCATCTCCGTGCGTTGGAAGGCTGATGCTAACAGTGGTGCTAGTTCCACCAACCGTGATACGAGGCTAGTCACATGGTGTATAATAGGTTGGGTGTTGTATCGGGCCATCTCCGTGCGTTGGAAGGCTGATGCTAACAGTGGTGCTAGTTCCACCAACCGTGATACGAGGCTAGTCACATGGTGTATAATAGGTTGGGTGTTGTATCGGGCCATCTCCGTGCGTTGGAAGGCTGATGCTAACAGTGGTGCTAGTTCCACCAACCGTGATACGAGGCTAGTCACATGGTGTATAATAGGTTGGGTGTTGTATCGGGCCATCTCCGTGCGTTGGAAGGCTGATGCTAACAGTGGTGCTAGTTCCACCAACCGTGATACGAGGCTAGTCACATGGTGTATAATAGGTTGGGTGTTGTATCGGGCCATCTCCGTGCGTTGGAAGGCTGATGCTAACAGTGGTGCTAGTTCCACCAACCGTGATACGAGGCTAGTCACATGGTGTATAATAGGTTGGGTGTTGTATCGGGCCATCTCCGTGCGTTGGAAGGCTGATGCTAACAGTGGTGCTAGTTCCACCAACCGTGATACGAGGCTAGTCACATGGTGTATAATAGGTTGGGTGTTGTATCGGGCCATCTCCGTGCGTTGGAAGGCTGATGCTAACAGTGGTGCTAGTTCCACCAACCGTGATACGAGGCTAGTCACATGGTGTATAATAGGTTGGGTGTTGTATCGGGCCATCTCCGTGCGTTGGAAGGCTGATGCTAACAGTGGTGCTAGTTCCACCAACCGTGATACGAGGCTAGTCACATGGTGTATAATAGGTTGGGTGTTGTATCGGGCCATCTCCGTGCGTTGGAAGGCTGATGCTAACAGTGGTGCTAGTTCCACCAACCGTGATACGAGGCTAGTCACATGGTGTATAATAGGTTGGGTGTTGTATCGGGCCATCTCCGTGCGTTGGAAGGCTGATGCTAACAGTGGTGCTAGTTCCACCAACCGTGATACGAGGCTAGTCACATGGTGTATAATAGGTTGGGTGTTGTATCGGGCCATCTCCGTGCGTTGGAAGGCTGATGCTGACAGTGGTGCTAGTTCCACCAACCGTGATACGAGGCTAGTCACATGGTGTATAATAGGTTGGGTGTTGTATCGGGCCATCTCCGTGCGTTGGAAGGCTGATGCTAACAGTGGTGCTAGTTCCACCAACCGTGATACGAGGCTAGTCACATGGTGTATAATAGGTTGGGTGTTGTATCGGGCCATCTCCGTGCGTTGGAAGGCTGATGCTAACAGTGGTGCTAGTTCCACCAACCGTGATACGAGGCTAGTCACATGGTGTATAATAGGTTGGGTGTTGTATCGGGCCATCTCCGTGCGTTGGAAGGCTGATGCTAACAGTGGTGCTAGTTCCACCAACCGTGATACGAGGCTAGTCACATGGTGTATAATAGGTTGGGTGTTGTATCGGGCCATCTCCGTGCGTTGGAAGGCTGATGCTAACAGTGGTGCTAGTTCCACCAACCGTGATACGAGGCTAGTCACATGGTGTATAATAGGTTGGGTGTTGTATCGGGCCATCTCCGTGCGTTGGAAGGCTGATGCTAACAGTGGTGCTAGTTCCACCAACCGTGATACGAGGCTAGTCACATGGTGTATAATAGGTTGGGTGTTGTATCGGGCCATCTCCGTGCGTTGGAAGGCTGATGCTAACAGTGGTGCTAGTTCCACCAACCGTGATACGAGGCTAGTCACATGGTGTATAATAGGTTGGGTGTTGTATCGGGCCATCTCCGTGCGTTGGAAGGCTGATGCTAACAGTGGTGCTAGTTCCACCAACCGTGATACGAGGCTAGTCACATGGTGTATAATAGGTTGGGTGTTGTATCGGGCCATCTCCGTGCGTTGGAAGGCTGATGCTAACAGTGGTGCTAGTTCCACCAACCGTGATACGAGGCTAGTCACATGGTGTATAATAGGTTGGGTGTTGTATCGGGCCATCTCGTGCGTTGGAAGGCTGATGCTAACAGTGAGCTAGTTCCACCAACCGTGATACGAGGCTAGTCACATGGTGTATAATAGGTTGGGTGTTGTATCGGGCCATCTCCGTGCGTTGGAAGGCTGATGCTAACAGTGGTGCTAGTTCCACCAACCGTGATACGAGGCTAGTCACATGGTGTATAATAGGTTGGGTGTTGTATCGGGCCATCTCCGTGCGTTGGAAGGCTGATGCTAACAGTGGTGCTAGTTCCACCAACCGTGATACGAGGCTAGTCACATGGTGTATAATAGGTTGGGTGTTGTATCGGGCCATCTCCGTGCGTTGGAAGGCTGATGCTAACAGTGGTGCTAGTTCCACCAACCGTGATACGAGGCTAGTCACATGGTGTATAATAGGTTGGGTGTTGTATCGGGCCATCTCCGTGCGTTGGAAGGCTGATGCTAACAGTGGTGCTAGTTCCACCAACCGTGATACGAGGCTAGTCACATGGTGTATAATAGGTTGGGTGTTGTATCGGGCCATCTCCGTGCGTTGGAAGGCTGATGCTAACAGTGGTGCTAGTTCCACCAACCGTGATACGAGGCTAGTCACATGGTGTATAATAGGTTGGGTGTTGTATCGGGCCATCTCCGTGCGTTGGAAGGCTGATGCTAACAGTGGTGCTAGTTCCACCAACCGTGATACGAGGCTAGTCACATGGTGTATAATAGGTTGGGTGTTGTATCGGGCCATCTCCGTGCGTTGGAAGGCTGATGCTAACAGTGGTGCTAGTTCCACCAACCGTGATACGAGGCTAGTCACATGGTGTATAATAGGTTGGGTGTTGTATCGGGCCATCTCCGTGCGTTGGAAGGCTGATGCTAACAGTGGTGCTAGTTCCACCAACCGTGATACGAGGCTAGTCACATGGTGTATAATAGGTTGGGTGTTGTATCGGGCCATCTCCGTGCGTTGGAAGGCTGATGCTAACAGTGGTGCTAGTTCCACCAACCGTGATACGAGGCTAGTCACATGGTGTATAATAGGTTGGGTGTTGTATCGGGCCATCTCCGTGCGTTGGAAGGCTGATGCTAACAGTGGTGCTAGTTCCACCAACCGTGATACGAGGCTAGTCACATGGTGTATAATAGGTTGGGTGTTGTATCGGGCCATCTCCGTGCGTTGGAAGGCTGATGCTAACAGTGGTGCTAGTTCCACCAACCGTGATACGAGGCTAGTCACATGGTGTATAATAGGTTGGGTGTTGTATCGGGCCATCTCCGTGCGTTGGAAGGCTGATGCTAACAGTGGTGCTAGTTCCACCAACCGTGATACGAGGCTAGTCACATGGTGTATAATAGGTTGGGTGTTGTATCGGGCCATCTCCGTGCGTTGGAAGGCTGATGCTGACAGTGGTGCTAGTTCCACCAACCGTGATACGAGGCTAGTCACATGGTGTATAATAGGTTGGGTGTTGTATCGGGCCATCTCCGTGCGTTGGAAGGCTGATGCTAACAGTGGTGCTAGTTCCACCAACCGTGATACGAGGCTAGTCACATGGTGTATAATAGGTTGGGTGTTGTATCGGGCCATCTCCGTGCGTTGGAAGGCTGATGCTAACAGTGGTGCTAGTTCCACCAACCGTGATACGAGGCTAGTCACATGGTGTATAATAGGTTGGGTGTTGTATCGGGCCATCTCCGTGCGTTGGAAGGCTGATGCTAACAGTGGTGCTAGTTCCACCAACCGTGATACGAGGCTAGTCACATGGTGTATAATAGGTTGGGTGTTGTATCGGGCCATCTCCGTGCGTTGGAAGGCTGATGCTAACAGTGGTGCTAGTTCCACCAACCGTGATACGAGGCTAGTCACATGGTGTATAATAGGTTGGGTGTTGTATCGGGCCATCTCCGTGCGTTGGAAGGCTGATGCTAACAGTGGTGCTAGTTCCACCAACCGTGATACGAGGCTAGTCACATGGTGTATAATAGGTTGGGTGTTGTATCGGGCCATCTCCGTGCGTTGGAAGGCTGATGCTAACAGTGGTGCTAGTTCCACCAACCGTGATACGAGGCTAGTCACATGGTGTATAATAGGTTGGGTGTTGTATCGGGCCATCTCCGTGCGTTGGAAGGCTGATGCTAACAGTGGTGCTAGTTCCACCAACCGTGATACGAGGCTAGTCACATGGTGTATAATAGGTTGGGTGTTGTATCGGGCCATCTCCGTGCGTTGGAAGGCTGATGCTAACAGTGGTGCTAGTTCCACCAACCGTGATACGAGGCTAGTCACATGGTGTATAATAGGTTGGGTGTTGTATCGGGCCATCTCCGTGCGTTGGAAGGCTGATGCTAACAGTGGTGCTAGTTCCACCAACCGTGATACGAGGCTAGTCACATGGTGTATAATAGGTTGGGTGTTGTATCGGGCCATCTCCGTGCGTTGGAAGGCTGATGCTAACAGTGGTGCTAGTTCCACCAACCGTGATACGAGGCTAGTCACATGGTGTATAATAGGTTGGGTGTTGTATCGGGCCATCTCCGTGCGTTGGAAGGCTGATGCTAACAGTGGTGCTAGTTCCACCAACCGTGATACGAGGCTAGTCACATGGTGTATAATAGGTTGGGTGTTGTATCGGGCCATCTCCGTGCGTTGGAAGGCTGATGCTAACAGTGGTGCTAGTTCCACCAACCGTGTTACGAGGCTAGTCACATGGTGTATAATAGGTTGGGTGTTGTATCGGGCCATCTCCGTGCGTTGGAAGGCTGATGCTAACAGTGGTGCTAGTTCCACCAACCGTGATACGAGGCTAGTCACATGGTGTATAATAGGTTGGGTGTTGTATCGGGCCATCTCTGTGCGTTGGAAGGCTGATGCTAACAGTGGTGCTAGTTCCACCAACCGTGATACGAGGCTAGTCACATGGTGTATAATAGGTTGGGTGTTGTATCGGGCCATCTCCGTGCGTTGGAAGGCTGATGCTAACAGTGGTGCTAGTTCCACCAACCGTGATACGAGGCTAGTCACATGGTGTATAATAGGTTGGGTGTTGTATCGGGCCATCTCCGTGCGTTGGAAGGCTGATGCTAACAGTGGTGCTAGTTCCACCAACCGTGATACGAGGCTAGTCACATGGTGTATAATAGGTTGGGTGTTGTATCGGGCCATCTCCGTGCGTTGGAAGGCTGATGCTAACAGTGGTGCTAGTTCCACCAACCGTGATACGAGGCTAGTCACATGGTGTATAATAGGTTGGGTGTTGTATCGGGCCATCTCCGTGCGTTGGAAGGCTGATGCTAACAGTGGTGCTAGTTCCACCAACCGTGATACGAGGCTAGTCACATGGTGTATAATAGGTTGGGTGTTGTATCGGGCCATCTCCGTGCGTTGGAAGGCTAATGCTAACAGTGGTGCTAGTTCCACCAACCGTGATACGAGGCTAGTCACATGGTGTATAATAGGTTGGGTGTTGTATCGGGCCATCTCCGTGCGTTGGAAGGCTGATGCTAACAGTGGTGCTAGTTCCACCAACCGTGATACGAGGCTAGTCACATGGTGTATAATAGGTTGGGTGTTGTATCGGGCCATCTCCGTGCGTTGGAAGGCTGATGCTTACAGTGGTGCTAGTTCCACCAACCGTGATACGAGGCTAGTCACATGGTGTATAATAGGTTGGGTGTTGTATCGGGCCATGTCCGTGCGTTGGAAGGCTGATGCTAACAGTGGTGCTAGTTCCACCAACCGTGATACGAGGCTAGTCACATGGTGTATAATAGGTTGGGTGTTGTATCGGGCCATCTCCGTGCGTTGGAAGGCTGATGCTAACAGTGGTGCTAGTTCCACCAACCGTGATACGAGGCTAGTCACATGGTGTATAATAGGTTGGGTGTTGTATCGGGCCATCTCCGTGCGTTGGAAGGCTGATGCTAACAGTGGTGCTAGTTCCACCAACCGTGATACGAGGCTAGTCACATGGTGTATAATAGGTTGGGTGTTGTATCGGGCCATCTCCGTGCGTTGGAAGGCTGATGCTAACAGTGGTGCTAGTTCCACCAACCGTGATACGAGGCTAGTCACATGGTGTATAATAGGTTGGGTGTTGTATCGGGCCATCTCCGTGCGTTGGAAGGCTGATGCTAACAGTGGTGCTAGTTCCACCAACCGTGATACGAGGCTAGTCACATGGTGTATAATAGGTTGGGTGTTGTATCGGGCTATCTCTGTGCGTTGGAAGGCTGATGCTTACAGTGGTGCTAGTTCCACCAACCGTGATACGAGGCTAGTCACATGGTGTATAATAGGTTGGGTGTTGTATCGGGCCATCTCCGTGCGTTGGAAGGCTGATGCTAACAGTGGTGCTAGTTCCACCAACCGTGATACGAGGCTAATCACATGGTGTATAATAGGTTGGGTGTTGTATCGGGCCATCTCCGTGCGTTGGAAGGCTGATGCTGACAGTGGTGCTAGTTCCACCAACCGTGATACGAGGCTAATCACATGGTGTATAATAGGTTGGGTGTTGTATCGGGCCATCTCCGTGCGTTGGAAGGCTGATGCTAACAGTGGTGCTAGTTCCACCAACCGTGATACGAGGCTAGTCACATGGTGTATAATAGGTTGGGTGTTGTATCGGGCCATCTCCGTGCGTTGGAAGGCTGATGCTAACAGTGGTGCTAGTTCCACCAACCGTGATACGAGGCTAGTCACATGGTGTATAATAGGTTGGGTGTTGTATCGGGCCATCTCCGTGCGTTGGAAGGCTGATGCTAACAGTGGTGCTAGTTCCACCAACCGTGATACGAGGCTAGTCACATGGTGTATAATAGGTTGGGTGTTGTATCGGGCCATCTCCGTGCGTTGGAAGGCTGATGCTAACAGTGGTGCTAGTTCCACCAACCGTGATACGAGGCTAGTCACATGGTGTATAATAGGTTGGGTGTTGTATCGGGCCATCTCCGTGCGTTGGAAGGCTGATGCTAACAGTGGTGCTAGTTCCACCAACCGTGATACGAGGCTAGTCACATGGTGTATAATAGGTTGGGTGTTGTATCGGGCCATCTCCGTGCGTTGGAAGGCTGATGCTAACAGTGGTGCTAGTTCCACCAACCGTGATACGAGGCTAGTCACATGGTGTATAATAGGTTGGGTGTTGTATCGGGCCATCTCCGTGCGTTGGAAGGCTGATGCTAACAGTGGTGCTAGTTCCACCAACCGTGATACGAGGCTAGTCACATGGTGTATAATAGGTTGGGTGTTGTATCGGGCCATCTCCGTGCGTTGGAAGGCTGATGCTAACAGTGGTGCTAGTTCCACCAACCGTGATACGAGGCTAATCACATGGTGTATAATAGGCTGGGTGTTGTATCGGGCCATCTCCGTGCGTTGGAAGGCTGATGCTAACAGTGGTGCTAGTTCCACCAACCGTGATACGAGGCTAGTCACATGGTGTATAATAGGTTGGGTGTTGTATCGGGCCATCTCCGTGCGTTGGAAGGCTGATGCTAACAGTGGTGCTAGTTCCACCAACCGTGATACGAGGCTAGTCACATGGTGTATAATAGGTTGGGTGTTGTATCGGGCCATCTCCGTGCGTTGGAAGGCTGATGCTTACAGTGGTGCTAGTTCCACCAACCGTGATACGAGGCTAGTCACATGGTGTATAATAGGTTGGGTGTTGTATCGGGCCATCTCCGTGCGTTGGAAGGCTGATGCTAACAGTGGTGCTAGTTCCACCAACCGTGATACGAGGCTAGTCACATGGTGTATAATAGGTTGGGTGTTGTATCGGGCCATCTCCGTGCGTTGGAAGGCTGATGCTAACAGTGGTGCTAGTTCCACCAACCGTGATACGAGGCTAGTCACATGGTGTATAATAGGTTGGGTGTTGTATCGGGCCATCTCCGTGCGTTGGAAGGCTGATGCTAACAGTGGTGCTAGTTCCACCAACCGTGATACGAGGCTAGTCACATGGTGTATAATAGGTTGGGTGTTGTATCGGGCCATCTCCGTGCGTTGGAAGGCTGATGCTAACAGTGGTGCTAGTTCCACCAACCGTGATACGAGGCTAGTCACATGGTGTATAATAGGTTGGGTGTTGTATCGGGCCATCTCCGTGCGTTGGAAGGCTGATGCTAACAGTGGTGCTAGTTCCACCAACCGTGATACGAGGCTAGTCACATGGTGTATAATAGGTTGGGTGTTGTATCGGGCCATCTCCGTGCGTTGGAAGGCTGATGCTAACAGTGGTGCTAGTTCCACCAACCGTGATACGAGGCTAGTCACATGGTGTATAATAGGTTGGGTGTTGTATCGGGCCATCTCCGTGCGTTGGAAGGCTGATGCTAACAGTGGTGCTAGTTCCACCAACCGTGATAGGAGGCTAGTCACATGGTGTATAATAGGTTGGGTGTTGTATCGGGCCATCTCCGTGCGTTGGAAGGCTGATGCTAACAGTGGTGCTAGTTCCACCAACCGTGATACGAGGCTAGTCACATGGTGTATAATAGGTTGGGTGTTGTATCGGGCCATCTCCGTGCGTTGGAAGGCTGATGCTAACAGTGATGCTAGTTCCACCAACCGTGATACGAGGCTAGTCACATGGTGTATAATAGGTTGGGTGTTGTATGGGGCCATCTCCGTGCGTTGGAAGGCTGATGCTAACAGTGGTGCTAGTTCCACCAACGGTGATACGAGGCTAGTCACATGGTGTATAATAGGTTGGGTGTTGTATCGGGCCATCTCCGTGCGTTGGAAGGCTGATGCTAACAGTGGTGCTAGTTCCACCAACCGTGATACGAGGCTAGTCACATGGTGTATAATAGGTTGGGTGTTGTATCGGGCCATCTCCGTGCGTTGGAAGGCTGATGCTTACAGTGGTGCTAGTTCCACCAACCGTGATACGAGGCTAGTCACATGGTGTATAATAGGTTGGGTGTTGTATCGGGCCATCTCCGTGCGTTGGAAGGCTGATGCTTACAGTGGTGCTAGTTCCACCAACCGTGATACGAGGCTAGTCACATGGTGTATAATAGGTTGGGTGTTGTATCGGGCCATCTCCGTGCGTTGGAAGGCTGATGCTAACAGTGGTGCTAGTTCCACCAACCGTGATACGAGGCTAGTCACATGGTGTATAATAGGTTGGGTGTTGTATCGGGCCATCTCCGTGCGTTGGAAGGCTGATGCTTACAGTGGTGCT
Organism: Brachyptera risi; assembly: GCA_964007535.1. Classification (NCBI taxonomy): domain Eukaryota; kingdom Metazoa; phylum Arthropoda; class Insecta; order Plecoptera; family Taeniopterygidae; genus Brachyptera; species Brachyptera risi. The sequence goes on from CAXFZR010000354.1 coordinate 18,045, forward strand.
AGTTCCACCAACCGTGATACGAGGCTAGTCACATGGTGTATAATAGGTTGGGTGTTGTATCGGGCCATCTCCGTGCGTTGAAAGGCTGATGCTAACAGTGGTGCTAGTTCCACCAACCGTGATACGAGGCTAGTCACATGGTGTATAATAGGTTGGGTGTTGTATCGGGCCATCTCCGTGCGTTGGAAGGCTGATGCTAACAGTGGTGCTAGTTCCACCAACCGTGATACGAGGCTAGTCACATGGTGTATAATAGGTTGGGTGTTGTATGGGGCCATCTCCGTGCGTTGGAAGGCTGATGCTAACAGTGGTGCTAGTTCCACCAACCGTGATACGAGGCTAGTCACATGGTGTATAATAGGTTGGGTGTTGTATCGGGTCATCTCCGTGCGTTGGAAGGCTGATGCTAACAGTGGTGCTAGTTCCACCAACCGTGATACGAGGCTAGTCACATGGTGTATAATAGGTTGGGTGTTGTATCGGGCCATCTCCGTGCGTTGGAAGGCTGATGCTAACAGTGGTGCTAGTTCCACCAACCGTGATACGAGGCTAGTCACATGGTGTATAATAGGTTGGGTGTTGTATCGGGCCATCTCCGTGCGTTGGAAGGCTGATGCTAACAGTGGTGCTAGTTCCACCAACCGTGATACGAGGCTAGTCACATGGTGTATAATAGGTTGGGTGTTGTATGGGGCCATCTCCGTGCGTTGGAAGGCTGATGCTAACAGTGGTGCTAGTTCCACCAACCGTGATACGAGGCTAGTCACATGGTGTATAATAGGTTGGGTGTTGTATCGGGTCATCTCCGTGCGTTGGAAGGCTGATGCTAACAGTGGTGCTAGTTCCACCAACCGTGATACGAGGCTAGTCACATGGTGTATAATAGGTTGGGTGTTGTATCGGGCCATCTCCGTGCGTTGGAAGGCTGATGCTTACAGTGGTGCTAGTTCCACCAACCGTGATACGAGGCTAGTCACATGGTGTATAATAGGTTGGGTGTTGTATCGGGCCATCTCCGTGCGTTGGAAGGCTGATGCTGACAGTGGTGCTAGTTCCACCAACCGTGATACGAGGCTAGTCACATGGTGTATAATAGGTTGGGTGTTGTATCGGGCCATCTCCGTGCGTTGAAAGGCTGATGCTAACAGTGGTGCTAGTTCCACCAACCGTGATACGAGGCTAGTCACATGGTGTATAATAGGTTGGGTGTTGTATCGGGCCATCTCCGTGCGTTGGAAGGCTGATGCTAACAGTGGTGCTAGTTCCACCAACCGTGATACGAGGCTAGTCACATGGTGTATAATAGGTTGGGTGTTGTATCGGGCCATCTCCGTGCGTTGGAAGGCTGATGCTAACAGTGGTGCTAGTTCCACCAACCGTGATACGAGGCTAGTCACATGGTGTATAATAGGTTGGGTGTTGTATCGGGCCATCTCCGTGCGTTTGAAGGCTGATGCTAACAGTGGTGCTAGTTCCACCAACCGTGATACGAGGCTAGTCACATGGTGTATAATAGGTTGGGTGTTGTATCGGGCCATCTCCGTGCGTTTGAAGGCTGATGCTAACAGTGGTGCTAGTTCCACCAACCGTGATACGAGGCTAGTCACATGGTGTATAATAGGTTGGGTGTTGTATCGGGCCATCTCCGTGCGTTGGAAGGCTGATGCTAACAGTGGTGCTAGTTCCACCAACCGTGATACGAGGCTAGTCACATGGTGTATAATAGGTTGGGTGTTGTATCGGGCCATCTCCGTGCGTTGGAAGGCTGATGCTAACAGTGGTGCTAGTTCCACCAACCGTGATACGAGGCTAGTCACATGGTGTATAATAGGTTGGGTGTTGTATCGGGCCATCTCCGTGCGTTGGAAGGCTGATGCTAACAGTGGTGCTAGTTCCACCAACCGTGATACGAGGCTAGTCACATGGTGTATAATAGGTTGGGTGTTGTATCGGGCCATCTCCGTGCGTTGGAAGGCTGATGCTAACAGTGGTGCTAGTTCCACCAACCGTGATACGAGGCTAGTCACATGGTGTATAATAGGTTGGGTGTTGTATCGGGCCATCTCCGTGCGTTGGAAGGCTGATGCTAACAGTGGTGCTAGTTCCACCAACCGTGATACGAGGCTAGTCACATGGTGTATAATAGGTTGGGTGTTGTATCGGGCCATCTCCGTGCGTTGGAAGGCTGATGCTAACAGTGGTGCTAGTTCCACCAACCGTGATACGAGGCTAGTCACATGGTGTATAATAGGTTGGGTGTTGTATCGGGCCATCTCCGTGCGTTGGAAGGCTGATGCTAACAGTGGTGCTAGTTCCACCAACCGTGATACGAGGCTAGTCACATGGTGTATAATAGGTTGGGTGTTGTATCGGGCCATCTCCGTGCGTTGGAAGGCTGATGCTAACAGTGGTGCTAGTTCCACCAACCGTGATACGAGGCTAGTCACATGGTGTATAATAGGTTGGGTGTTGTATCGGGCCATCTCCGTGCGTTGGAAGGCTGATGCTAACAGTGGTGCTAGTTCCACCAACCGTGATACGAGGCTAGTCACATGGTGTATAATAGGTTGGGTGTTGTATCGGGCCATCTCCGTGCGTTGGAAGGCTGATGCTAACAGTGGTGCTAGTTCCACCAACCGTGATACGAGGCTAGTCACATGGTGTATAATAGGTTGGGTGTTGTATCGGGCCATCTCCGTGCGTTGGAAGGCTGATGCTGACAGTGGTGCTAGTTCCACCAACCGTGATACGAGGCTAGTCACATGGTGTATAATAGGTTGGGTGTTGTATCGGGCCATCTCCGTGCGTTGGAAGGCTGATGCTAACAGTGGTGCTAGTTCCACCAACCGTGATACGAGGCTAGTCACATGGTGTATAATAGGTTGGGTGTTGTATCGGGCCATCTCCGTGCGTTGGAAGGCTGATGCTTACAGTGGTGCTAGTTCCACCAACCGTGATACGAGGCTAGTCACATGGTGTATAATAGGTTGGGTGTTGTATCGGGCCATCTCCGTGCGTTGGAAGGCTGATGCTAACAGTGATGCTAGTTCCACCAACCGTGATACGAGGCTAGTCACATGGTGTATAATAGGTTGGGTGTTGTATCGGGCCATCTCCGTGCGTTGGAAGGCTGATGCTAACAGTGGTGCTAGTTCCACCAACCGTGATACGAGGCTAGTCACATGGTGTATAATAGGTTGGGTGTTGTATCGGGCCATCTCCGTGCGTTGGAAGGCTGATGCTAACAGTGGTGCTAGTTCCACCAACCGTGATACGAGGCTAGTCACATGGTGTATAATAGGTTGGGTGTTGTATCGGGCCATCTCCGTGCGTTGGAAGGCTGATGCTAACAGTGGTGCTAGTTCCACCAACCGTACGAGGCTAGTCACATGGTGTATAATAGGTTGGGTGTTGTATCGGGCCATCTCCGTGCGTTGGAAGGCTGATGCTAACAGTGGTGCTAGTTCCACCAACCGTGATACGAGGCTAGTCACATGGTGTATAATAGGTTGGGTGTTGTATCGGGCCATCTCCGTGCGTTGAAAGGCTGATGCTAACAGTGGTGCTAGTTCCACCAACCGTGATACGAGGCTAGTCACATGGTGTATAATAGGTTGGGTGTTGTATCGGGCCATCTCCGTGCGTTGGAAGGCTGATGCTAACAGTGGTGCTAGTTCCACCAACCGTGATACGAGGCTAGTCACATGGTGTATGATAGGTTGGGTGTTGTATCGGGCCATCTCCGTGCGTTGGAAGGCTGATGCTAACAGTGGTGCTAGTTCCACCAACCGTGATACGAGGCTAGTCACATGGTGTATAATAGGTTGGGTGTTGTATCGGGCCATCTCCGTGCGTTGGAAGGCTGATGCTAACAGTGGTGCTAGTTCCACCAACCGTGATACGAGGCTTGTCACATGGTGTATAATAGGTTGGGTGTTGTATCGGGCCATCTCCGTGCGTTGGAAGGCTGATGCTAACAGTGGTGCTAGTTCCACCAACCGTGATACGAGGCTAGTCACATGGTGTATAATAGGTTGGGTGTTGTATCGGGCCATCTCCGTGCGTTGAAAGGCTGATGCTAACAGTGGTGCTAGTTCCACCAACCGTGATACGAGGCTAGTCACATGGTGTATAATAGGTTGGGTGTTGTATCGGGCCATCTCCGTGCGTTGGAAGGCTGATGCTAACAGTGGTGCTAGTTCCACCAACCGTGATACGAGGCTAGTCACATGGTGTATGATAGGTTGGGTGTTGTATCGGGCCATCTCCGTGCGTTGGAAGGCTGATGCTAACAGTGGTGCTAGTTCCACCAACCGTGATACGAGGCTAGTCACATGGTGTATAATAGGTTGGGTGTTGTATCGGGCCATCTCCGTGCGTTGGAAGGCTGATGCTAACAGTGGTGCTAGTTCCACCAACCGTGATACGAGGCTTGTCACATGGTGTATAATAGGTTGGGTGTTGTATCGGGCCATCTCCGTGCGTTGGAAGGCTGATGCTAACAGTGGTGCTAGTTCCACCAACCGTGATACGAGGCTAGTCACATGGTGTATGATAGGTTGGGTGTTGTATCGGGCCATCTCCGTGCGTTGGAAGGCTGATGCTAACAGTGGTGCTAGTTCCACCAACCGTGATACGAGGCTAGTCACATGGTGTATAATAGGTTGGGTGTTGTATCGGGCCATCTCCGTGCGTTGGAAGGCTGATGCTAACAGTGGTGCTAGTTCCACCAACCGTGATACGAGGCTTGTCACATGGTGTATAATAGGTTGGGTGTTGTATCGGGCCATCTCCGTGCGTTGGAAGGCTGATGCTAACAGTGGTGCTAGTTCCACCAACCGTGATACGAGGCTAGTCACATGGTGTATAATAGGTTGGGTGTTGTATCGGGCCATCTCCGTGCGTTGGAAGGCTGATGCTAACAGTGGTGCTAATTCCACCAACCGTGATACGAGGCTAGTCACATGGTGTATAATAGGTTGGGTGTTGTATCGGGCCATCTCCGTGCGTTGGAAGGCTGATGCTAACAGTGGTGCTAGTTCCACCAACCGTGATACTAGGCTAGTCACATGGTGTATAATAGGTTGGGTGTTGTATCGGGCCATCTCCGTGCGTTGGAAGGCTGATGCTAACAGTGGTGCTAATTCCACCAACCGTGATACGAGGCTAGTCACATGGTGTATAATAGGTTGGGTGTTGTATCGGGCCATCTCCGTGCGTTGGAAGGCTGATGCTAACAGTGGTGCTAGTTCCACCAACCGTGATAGGAGGCTAGTCACATGGTGTATAATAGGTTGGGTGTTGTATCGGGCCATCTCCGTGCGTTGGAAGGCTGATGCTAACAGTGGTGCTAGTTCCACCAACCGTGATACGAGGCTAGTCACATGGTGTATTATAGGTTGGGTGTTGTATCGGGCCATCTCCGTGCGTTGGAAGGCTGATGCTAACAGTGGTGCTAGTTCCACCAACCGTGATACGAGGCTAGTCACATGGTGTATAATAGGTTGGGTGTTGTATCGGGCCATCTCCGTGCGTTGGAAGGCTGATGCTAACAGTGGTGCTAGTTCCACCAACCGTGATACGAGGCTAGTCACATGGTGTATAATAGGTTGGGTGTTGTATCGGGCCATCTCCGTGCGTTGGAAGGCTGATGCTGACAGTGGTGCTAGTTCCACCAACCGTGATACGAGGCTAGTCACATGGTGTATAATAGGTTGGGTGTTGTATCGGGCCATCTCCGTGCGTTGGAAGGCTGATGCTAACAGTGGTGCTAGTTCCACCAACCGTGATACGAGGCTAGTCACATGGTGTATAATAGGTTGGGTGTTGTATCGGGCCATCTCCGTGCGTTGGAAGGCTGATGCTAACAATGGTGCTAGTTCCACCAACCGTGATACGAGGCTAGTCACATGGTGTATAATAGGTTGGGTGTTGTATCGGGCCATCTCCGTGCGTTGGAAGGCTGATGCTAACAGTGGTGCTAGTTCCACCAACCGTGATACGAGGCTAGTCACATGGTGTATGATAGGTTGGGTGTTGTATCGGGCCATCTCCGTGCGTTGGAAGGCTGATGATAACAGTGGTGCTAGTTCCACCAACCGTGATACGAGGCTAGTCATATGGTGTATAATAGGTTGGGTGTTGTATCGGGCCATCTCCGTGCGTTGGAAGGCTGATGCTAACAATGGTGCTAGTTCCACCAACCGTGATACGAGGCTAGTCACATGGTGTATAATAGGTTGGGTGTTGTATCGGGCCATCTCCGTGCGTTGGAAGGCTGATGCTAACAGTGATGCTAGTTCCACCAACCGTGATACGAGGCTAGTCACATGGTGTATAATAGGTTGGGTGTTGTATCGGGCCATCTCCGTGCGTTGGAAGGCTGATGCTAACAGTGGTGCTAGTTCCACCAACCGTGATACGAGGCTAGTCACATGGTGTATAATAGGTTGGGTGTTGTATCGGGCCATCTCCGTGCGTTGGAAGGCTGATGCTGACAGTGGTGCTAGTTCCACCAACCGTGATACGAGGCTAGTCACATGGTGTATAATAGGTTGGGTGTTGTATCGGGCCATCTCCGTGCGTTGGAAGGCTGATGCTAACAGTGGTGCTAGTTCCACCAACCGTGATACGAGGCTAGTCACATGGTGTATAATAGGTTGGGTGTTGTATCGGGCCATCTCCGTGCGTTGGAAGGCTGATGCTAAAAGTGGTGCTAGTTCCACCAACCGTGATACGAGGCTAGTCACATGGTGTATAATAGGTTGGGTGTTGTATCGGGCCATCTCCGTGCGTTGGAAGGCTGATGCTAACAGTGGTGCTAGTTCCACCAACCGTGATACGAGGCTAGTCACATGGTGTATAATAGGTTGGGTGTTGTATCGGGCCATCTCCGTGCGTTGGAAGGCTGATGCTAACAGTGGTGCTAGTTCCACCAACCGTGATACGAGGCTAGTCACATGGTGTATAATAGGTTGGGTGTTGTATCGGGCCATCTCCGTGCGTTGGAAGGCTGATGCTTACAGTGGTGCTAGTTCCACCAACCGTGATACGAGGCTAGTCACATGGTGTATAATAGGTTGGGTGTTGTATCGGGCCATCTCCGTGCGTTGGAAGGCTGATGCTAACAGTGGTGCTAGTTCCACCAACCGTGATACGAGGCTAGTCACATGGTGTATAATAGGTTGGGTGTTGTATCGGGCCATCTCCGTGCGTTGGAAGGCTGATGCTAACAGTGGTGCTAGTTCCACCAACCGTGATACGAGGCTAGTCACATGGTGTATAATAGGTTGGGTGTTGTATCGGGCCATCTCCGTGCGTTGGAAGGCTGATGCTAACAGTGGTGCTAGTTCCACCAACCGTGATACGAGGCTAGTCACATGGTGTATAATAGGTTGGGTGTTGTATCGGGCCATCTCGGTGCGTTGGAAGGCTGATGCTAACAGTGATGCTAGTTCCACCAACCGTGATACGAGGCTAGTCACATGGTGTATAATAGGTTGGGTGTTGTATCGGGCCATCTCCGTGCGTTGGAAGGCTGATGCTAACAGTGGTGCTAGTTCCACCAACCGTGATACGAGGCTAGTCACATGGTGTATAATAGGTTGGGTGTTGTATCGGGCCATCTCCGTGCGTTGGAAGGCTGATGCTAACAGTGGTGCTAGTTCCACCAACCGTGATACGAGGCTAGTCACATGGTGTATAATAGGTTGGGTGTTGTATCGGGCCATCTCCGTGCGTTGGAAGGCTGATGCTAACAGTGGTGCTAGTTCCACCAACCGTGATACGAGGCTAGTCACATGGTGTATAATAGGTTGGGTGTTGTATCGGGCCATCTCCGTGCGTTGGAAGGCTGATGCTAACAGTGGTGCTAGTTCCACCAACCATGATACGAGGCTAGTCACATGGTGTATAATAGGTTGGGTGTTGTATCGGGCCATCTCCGTGCGTTGGAAGGCTGATGCTAACAGTGGTGCTAGTTCCACCAACCGTGATACGAGGCTAGTCACATGGTGTATAATAGGTTGGGTGTTGTATCGGGCCATCTCCGTGCGTTGGAAGGCTGATGCTAACAGTGGTGCTAGTTCCACCAACCGTGATACGAGGCTAGTCACATGGTGTATAATAGGTTGGGTGTTGTATCGGGCCATCTCCGTGCGTTGGAAGGCTGATGCTAACAGTGGTGCTAGTTCCACCAACCGTGATACGAGGCTAGTCACATGGTGTATAATAGGTTGGGTGTTGTATCGGGCCATCTCCGTGCGTTGGAAGGCTGATGCTAACAGTGGTGCTAGTTCCACCAACCGTGATACGAGGCTAGTCACATGGTGTATAATAGGTTGGGTGTTGTATCGGGCCATCTCCGTGCGTTGGAAGGCTGATGCTAACAGTGGTGCTAGTTCCACCAACCGTGATACGAGGCTAGTCACATGGTGTATAATAGGTTGGGTGTTGTATCGGGCCATCTCCGTGCGTTGGAAGGCTGATGCTAACAGTGGTGCTAGTTCCACCAACCGTGATACGAGGCTAGTCACATGGTGTATAATAGGTTGGGTGTTGTATGGGGCCATCTCCGTGCGTTGGAAGGCTGATGCTAACAGTGGTGCTAGTTCCACCAACCGTGATACGAGGCTAGTCACATGGTGTATAATAGGTTGGGTGTTGTATCGGGCCATCTCCGTGCGTTGGAAGGCTGATGCTTACAGTGGTGCTAGTTCCACCAACCATGATACGAGGCTAGTCACATGGTGTATAATAGGTTGGGTGTTGTATCGGGCCATCTCCGTGCGTTGGAAGGCTGATGCTAACAGTGGTGCTAGTTCCACCAACCGTGATACGAGGCTAGTCACATGGTGTATAATAGGTTGGGTGTTGTATCGGGCCATCTCCGTGCGTTGGAAGGCTGATGCTAACAGTGGTGCTAGTTCCACCAACCGTGATACGAGGCTAGTCACATGGTGTATAATAGGTTGGGTGTTGTATCGGGCCATCTCCGTGCGTTGGAAGGCTGATGCTAACAGTGGTGCTAGTTCCACCAACCGTGATACGAGGCTAGTCACATGGTGTATAATAGGTTGGGTGTTGTATCGGGCCATCTCCGTGCGTTGGAAGGCTGATGCTAACAGTGGTGCTAGTTCCACCAACCGTGATACGAGGCTAGTCACATGGTGTATAATAGGTTGGGTGTTGTATCGGGCCATCTCCGTGCGTTGGAAGGCTGATGCTAACAGTGGTGCTAGTTCCACCAACCGTGATACGAGGCTAGTCACATGGTGTATAATAGGTTGGGTGTTGTATCGGGCCATCTCCGTGCGTTGGAAGGCTGATGCTAACAGTGGTGCTAGTTCCACCAACCGTGATACGAGGCTAGTCACATGGTGTATAATAGGTTGGGTGTTGTATCGGGCCATCTCCGTGCGTTGGAAGGCTGATGCTAACAGTGGTGCTAGTTCCACCAACCGTGATACGAGGCTAGTCACATGGTGTATAATAGGTTGGGTGTTGTATCGGGCCATCTCCGTGCGTTGGAAGGCTGATGCTTACAGTGGTGCTAGTTCCACCAACCATGATACGAGGCTAGTCACATGGTGTATAATAGGTTGGGTGTTGTATCGGGCCATCTCCGTGCGTTGGAAGGCTGATGCTAACAGTGGTGCTAGTTCCACCAACCGTGATACGAGGCTAGTCACATGGTGTATAATAGGTTGGGTGTTGTATCGGGCCATCTCCGTGCGTTGGAAGGCTGATGCTAACAGTGGTGCTAGTTCCACCAACCGTGATACGAGGCTAGTCACATGGTGTATAATAGGTTGGGTGTTGTATCGGGCCATCTCCGTGCGTTGGAAGGCTGATGCTGACAGTGGTGCTAGTTCCACCAACCGTGATACGAGGCTAGTCACATGGTGAATAATAGGTTGGGTGTTGTATCGGGCCATCTCCGTGCGTTGGAAGGCTGATGCTAACAATGGTGCTAGTTCCACCAACCGTGATACGAGGCTAGTCACATGGTGTATAATAGGTTGGGTGTTGTATCGGGCCATCTCCGTGCGTTGGAAGGCTGATGCTAACAGTGGTGCTAGTTCCACCAACCGTACGAGGCTAGTCACATGGTGTATAATAGGTTGGGTGTTGTATCGGGCCATCTCCGTGCGTTGGAAGGCTGATGCTAACAGTGGTGCTAGTTCCACCAACCGTGATACGAGGCTAGTCACATGGTGTATAATAGGTTGGGTGTTGTATCGGGCCATCTCCGTGCGTTGGAAGGCTGATGCTGACAGTGGTGCTAGTTCCACCAACCGTGATACGAGGCTAGTCACATGGTGTATAATAGGTTGGGTGTTGTATCGGGCCATCTCCGTGCGTTGGAAGGCTGATGCTAACAGTGGTGCTAGTTCCACCAACCGTGATACGAGGCTAGTCACATGGTGTATAATAGGTTGGGTGTTGTATCGGGCCATCTCCGTGCGTTGGAAGGCTGATGCTAACAGTGATGCTAGTTCCACCAACCGTGATACGAGGCTAGTCACATGGTGTATAATAGGTTGGGTGTTGTATCGGGCCATCTCCGTGCGTTGGAAGGCTGATGCTAACAGTGGTGCTAGTTCCACCAACCGTGATACGAGGCTAGTCACATGGTGTATAATAGGTTGGGTGTTGTATCGGGCCATCTCCGTGCGTTGGAAGGCTGATGCTTACAGTGGTGCTAGTTCCACCAACCGTGATACGAGGCTAGTCACATGGTGTATAATAGGTTGGGTGTTGTATCGGGCCATCTCCGTGCGTTGGAAGGCTGATGCTAACAGTGGTGCTAGTTCCACCAACCGTGATACGAGGCTAGTCACATGGTGTATAATAGGTTGGGTGTTGTATCGGGCCATCTCCGTGCGTTGGAAGGCTGATGCTAACAGTGGTGCTAGTTCCACCAACCGTGATACGAGGCTAGTCACATGGTGTATAATAGGTTGGGTGTTGTATCGGGCCATCTCCGTGCGTTGAAAGGCTGATGCTAACAGTGGTGCTAGTTCCACCAACCGTGATACGAGGCTAGTCACATGGTGTATAATAGGTTGGGTGTTGTATCGGGCCATCTCCGTGCGTTGGAAGGCTGATGCTAACAGTGGTGCTAGTTCCACCAACCGTGATACGAGGCTAGTCACATGGTGTATAATAGGTTGGGTGTTGTATCGGGCCATCTCCGTGCGTTGGAAGGCTGATGCTAACAGTGGTGCTAGTTCCACCAACCGTGATACGAGGCTAGTCACATGGTGTATAATAGGTTGGGTGTTGTATCGGGCCATCTCCGTGCGTTGGAAGGCTGATGCTAACAGTGGTGCTAGTTCCACCAACCGTGATACGAGGCTAGTCACATGGTGTATAATAGGTTGGGTGTTGTATCGGGCCATCTCCGTGCGTTGGAAGGCTGATGCTAACAGTGGTGCTAGTTCCACCAACCGTGATACGAGGCTAGTCACATGGTGTATAATAGGTTGGGTGTTGTATCGGGCCATCTCCGTGCGTTGGAAGGCTGATGCTAACAGTGGTGCTAGTTCCACCAACCGTGATACGAGGCTAGTCACATGGTGTATAATAGGTTGGGTGTTGTATCGGGGCCATCTCCGTGCGTTGGAAGGCTGATGCTAACAGTGGTGCTTGTTCCACCAACCGTGATACGAGGCTAGTCACATGGTGTATAATAGGTTGGGTGTTGTATCGGGCCATCTCCGTGCGTTGGAAGGCTGATGCTAACAGTGGTGCTAGTTCCACCAACCGTGATACGAGGCTAGTCACATGGTGTATAATAGGTTGGGTGTTGTATCGGGCCATCTCCGTGCGTTGGAAGGCTGATGCTAACAGTGGTGCTAGTTCCACCAACCGTGATACGAGGCTAGTCACATGGTGTATAATAGGTTGGGTGTTGTATCGGGCCATCTCCGTGCGTTGGAAGGCTGATGCTAACAGTGGTGCTAGTTCCACCAACCGTGATACGAGGCTAGTCACATGGTGTATAATAGGTTGGGTGTTGTATCGGGCCATCTCCGTGCGTTGGAAGGCTGATGCTAACAGTGGTGCTAGTTCCACCAACCGTGATACGAGGCTAGTCACATGGTGTATAATAGGTTGGGTGT
>CAXFZR010000355.1:0-15089 GCA_964007535.1 Brachyptera risi
ATATATATATATATATATATATATATATATATATATATATATATATTATATATATATATATATATATATATATATATATATATATATATATATATATATATATATATATATATATATAAATATATATATATATATATATATATATATATATATATATATATATATATATATATATATACATATATATATATATATATATATATATATATATATATATATATATATATATATATATATAGATATAGATATATATATATATATAGATATGTATATATATATATATATATATATATATATATATATATATATATATATATATATATATATATACATACAAATATATATATATATATATATATATATATATATATATATATATATATATATTTATATACATATATTTATATATATATATATATATATATATATATATATATATATATATATATATATATATATATATATATATATATATATATATATATATATATATATATATATATATAGGCCCATGTGTGTGTGTGTGTGTGTGTGTATTTATACATTTGTGGATGCAATATACAGTCGAACGGACACAATCAGGGGTAGTATTAATCATATCAAATTCAAATCACTCGGAAGGAAGAAAAATTCACATTCAATTTTGTAAAACTCTGCTTCCGTCTTCGAGTTACGTTCATACGAATCAAAATATTCTTGCTGGAATCGTGGATCAATGTGTTGATGGAACTCTTGATCAAGTGTTCGATTAAATCGATCAGGCCTTCATTATCTTAAGGACGATCCCCAAGTATAGTACTCGGAGAACCAATCACTTTCAAGAGGAAGATTGTGGAGGCTGCAGACAGATCCTAGCTCAGTCTGCTGTGGCACTGCCTTAGATACTGAATCCAGTTCGGGCGTGGGATTGAACCCCGCAATTGACGACTCGCAGTCTCCGCCCCCCCCCCCCACCCTGACGTCAGAAATCAGGCAGTCCATTCAACAGGGCTGTTAGAACTGTAGTCAAATTCAAATATCCAATCGGGATATTTTGAAATGACTTTATTTTTTCATTTTTTTTTATTTTGAAACCATTTCATTCACACTCAACGCTTACATATCAAGTACTACAACAATTGCATACAGGTAGTAGACAGAAAGGTACAAATGAACAAATAGACAAATAATAAAATCAAAAGTTAACAATTATTATAAACATATTGAAGCAATATTCCAACTGGCTGACTGTTAAAGCCACTCCTATTTCGAGTCGTCAATTGACTTTATTAATTTCCTTAGATATAATTTGTATACACTCTTTTCACAAGCCATCAATATAATTTTTTGTCATGCCAAGTTTGGAATTATTCAATCAACTATTGCCAGAAATAGAAAAAAGTTAGAGTGTCCATCATAATAATCTCCTAAGTGGAAATAATAACTTGTCATAGTGTATGCAACCGGCTGTACCCATACGATTCATCAACATTTTCATGCATAGCTTCAAATAACTCTTTCTACGTATTATATACCTTTATAAATACTCTCGTAGAGATTATAATTAAATTTCATTAGTTAGATCATATATAAAGCATTTTGTTTTAAATATAGTTATAAAATATCTTACTCTTGTAAAAGTTTCTTGTCTCGTGGAAACTTTGTTAAATTCATATATATATAAACTTAGTTCCATCAACTCGGCTTTAACTCGATGCTCTTACAAATAAGAGTGTGTTGGGTAAAAACCGCGGGTAAAGAGGTTATAAAGTGAAGAGGCTTCGAAATGCACTCTGGCTAAACCAACTGAGAAGTAGGATTTTAAGCTCTTTGGATGGGAAAACACCGTAACTTCATTAACCTGACCAGCTTGTACTGCGCTTCTTAAGGGGAGATGGAAAGCAGATTTTTTTTCCTTTTTTTTTATACATCAATTAGATACTTTTATACATATGTCTTTCACTTTTTGAAGTTATATTTAGAGATTATGTCTTCTAAATGTATTTAAAAAAGGTTTTAGTACAACACTGCAGAATATTTTACGCATTTTTCACACCCCCGAAACCCATTCTCTAACTAATTTTTTTTTTTTAAATACGTTGGTATCTGCACACCACTGCCTTCTAGAAATAAAAATTTGAATGTACTAAATTTCCCACAAATGTTCCTTTCCTCAGAAGTTATCGTACGTGGGATGCTAATTTTTTTAAGCATTTGTTTTAAATACATCCACAGAGTTTAAACCATTTTTTGGTTGATAAAATGAAAAATGAAAATGCAAATTCTAGAAACATCGAATATGTAGTTTTTTTGCCTACGAAAAAACAAGTGAATTCAAAATTTCATATACAAAAAATGGTGCGACCAAATGAAACAAATTTGGTTCAAAATGCGTATCGATACTTTCTCAATGAGTACACAAAAAATCAGCATCTCAAGTCTTACAGATGTTATGGAGAAGGATCATTCGTAAAAAACAAATTTAACATTGCAGGTACAGGCCTTTCCATCTTCCCTTAACGTACAAGTTTGGCTTAAAAATAATTCACAATTTTGTAGTAGACCTACACCGATTTTCATGATCTTAAAATCAAATAAGCTAGAATATTCTGGTCGAATTTCAATTTTCGAGTTTCAATTTTTTTATCTTCATAGAACACAAGAATTGTTCAAATGGATGTATTTTCGAAAAGTCAGTACACAATTTTTATCTCATTATGACAGAACATCTTGAATAATCAGAAAATCTGACGAAAAACTGAATTGAACCTGTCGTTAATTAGGGAGATGTGCGTTAAACAAAAGCCCTCCTCCCCCAACCACGAAATAAAAAGCAATAACAATCTACCGTACACTAAATTTTTTGTTTTTCATTCTTGTTCTTCTCCCTGTGACTAGATAAAAATAAAATGATTGTTTAATTCTCACTGAAAAAATATATACACCGACCAGAACTCAACAAAGGCGGAAATAATTGAAAATACAATTGAATTTATTAAAATATTCAATTTGAAATATCACATTTGAAGTCAAATAAAAACAATTTCTTTTCATATTTCACGATTTATCAACTCGGGAATAGCAAAACGTCTTTCGAGGAAATCGGTACACAATTTACATATTCAACAATATAACTTATAAATAGTATCACAATTGAGTATGGCAGTGAGCCATCATTTATAATTTATCAACGAATTAGTAATTCTAGTATACCAAACAAATAATACAACAAATAATGATACATTACAAAATTTCAGATTGATCGATACGGAATTGAGATAAATCAATAGAACTTGTACTAGATACAATATAGACACTTCGATACATACATATCAGCGTTCCTTCTCAGTCCTCGAAACATGTTTAGTGGTATATCAAATCTGTTTGAAGGATTATAGACGAGGAAGGATGAGTTGAATTCATCCTTGACTGTAAACATTTAGTGGTTGTTTAAGACGATGTTAATGATCTAGCGCGAAATGTGGTGTCTATAGTTCTAATGTGGTTTCGTCCTTCCCTCGGTTCATTCCCCAATATACCCATTCCTACGTTGGTGTAACTCTTCTTTTATCGACAGTTGGTCGTGACTACTTTATCGACTGTTGGTCGTGACTACTTTATCGACTGTTGGTCGTGACTACTTTATCGACTGTTGGTCGTGACTACTTTATCGATAGTTGGTCGTGACTACTTTATCGACATGTGGGACTGGACACGATATCGACTTGGGCATTGGCAATGGAAAACCGATTCTCATTTGAGAAATGGCGTTCTGGCATTTTGTTGTTCTTGGAAATTTCTCATTCTGAAATGTATTACGCTTTCTCTCTCTCTCTCTCTCTCTCTCTCTCTCTCTCTCTCTCTCTCTCTCTCTCTCTCTCATTCTCTCTCTCTCTCTCCCCCCTCTCTCTCTCTCCCCCCTCTCTCTCTCTCCCTCTCTCTCTCTCCCTCTCTCTCTTCTATCCCCCTCCTCTCTCTCTCTTTCTCGTCCTATCATGACTTAAAAATTAATCAGAATACGATATCTTTCTCTTCTCTTCTCTAAGAAAATATACAAATCACTTCTTAACAATCTTTTATGTTAGAGTAGAGAAAAAAAGTGCTATATTTTTCTTCATAACCTCCATTATTTTGTTTTATTTTAATCTGCTAATTAAATTCGATCGTGACGAACACAGAGAACATGTTCAACTAACATAATTCCTGTGACTTGTTAATAAACTTTAATTGTCAATTATAACTGGATTATTACTGTAATTAACTTTGGATTACGACATTAACAAGACTGCTGTAATTCATAATAAGTCTCGGAACTTCCTACCGTCAATAGTATAGAATATCTCAGAACAGCCGTTCGAATCTGATCAGTTGGCTAATAAGGTGGCTGTGTTGAGATGATGGCTCGAAGTACCCGATCGTCAATGTTGAAGAATAGGAGAAGACGGATGTTCGAACCGGATGTGAATTGTATGGCGTTCGATTCGTGGGAGTTGGATGTAGTTATTCCCTGATTCAAGCCGTAAGATGATGTAACCACGCAATTCTTCTTCCCCCTTTTCTTCTTCTCCTCACCCCTTTTCTTCTCCTTCCCTTTTTCTCCTTCTCCTTCTCCCTTTTCTTCTTGTCCTTTCCCTTCTCTTCTTCTCCAACCCCATTTTCTTCTCCTCCTCCCCCTTTTCTTCTCCTTCCCTTTTTCTTTTTTCCTTCTCCCTTTTCTTCTTCTCCTTTCCCTTCTCTTCTTCTCCAACCCCATTTTCTTCTCCCCATCCCCCATTTTCTTCTCCCCCTCTCCCATTTTCTTCCCCCCCTCCCCCATTTTCTTCTCCCCCTCCCCCCTCACCTAAATCACTGAGAAAGGACATTCTTAGCTTCCCAAGTCCTTATTAAGTTTTTTGGCCTTTTTTTCATTCATTGTATGAATGAATGAGTGCCACACTGACAATGGGGTTTTCACTTCTGAGTACTGATATTTTGTGTATACCCTTGTAAATCTGACAGAGATTTTGAGCCCCAATTAGTGCTGAAATGACAAGGTCAACAAGGATTATTTTACCACTCCCAAACGAAATATCTTATTACAATGTAGTTTTGTATTAATAACATCTGAAATTGGGAAAGTTTATCTTTGGTGAAGTCAATTGTTTTTGTATAATTATATAATGTGGTGGTAAGATTGCCCTTGTGGTGCCCCGTCCAAACGATCCTACCTTCCATCCATAGCCTCAAGTGGAGAACAATTATTTCGTGGGCCTATCAAGTTTCGATGTTATGAAAACAACAAACATTTTGCATAGAATGTTGACTTTAAAAAACTCGAGGGAATTGTGCTCTTAGTAGTAGTATTCATGAAGTCTAGATATGCTTATGGTAGAATCCATTCTTTATTCACCATCCTTCATATCTTCCAGCGTTATATATATATATATATATATATATATATATATATATATATATATATATATATATATATATATATATATATATATATATATTTAATGATTTTTTTTTAATAATAACCTACTGGTGGTCAACCAGGAAGCTATTGAAATCATATATATATATATATATATATATATATATATATATATATATATATATTCATTTATATATCCCAATATCGATTGACGGACTCGTTTAATTCTCATTCATTCGTTTATTTCCACCCTCAATCGGATAATATCAGGCTCATGAGTAACACTCTGATTGCATGATTCAAGTCAATCCCTCGATCGCATGCTTGTTCTGAATACCGATCCCGCCTTTTATCACGTTCAACGTTCAACAAGATGGTGAAGGTTCCGATCGACCGTCCCCTCTATTCCACAGCTCTAGCGCACGGGTGTTTCTCGTCGTATGATTCAGTATGGTTTAGATTATTCTGTAAATAGTTAGGGTACGATTATACAATTTTTTCTCCTATTTTTTATTAGTTCAATTACAAGTGAAACTATTTTAAAGTCCATGAGGGTTGATTTAGCGAAATATCAGATGTTGGTTGATCACTTTTGAATGATGTGAGATTTCAAGAAATCCAATACGGAGAAAATATAGATACTTTTAATACTTTCCAGACGGTAAAATTCAACTATAGGACTCAGATTAATCAATTAATCAATCGGACAACCTTTAGCGAGGATTCAATTTGACATACTGAAAAAAATGGTGTTCGTTTTTTTAATTTTTTTTTATGTTTTTTGTCGGTTTTCCACAGGTCAAACGGCTACAGCTATCAAGTTCAAACTTATTTTCATCATGAATTTTAGAAATTTCAAAAATACCCGTTCGAATAACACAGCGGAAAAAAAGAAAATAGATTATTAAAAAAAAAAAAAAAATGAAATTCTGCGTTAAGTTGAATTACATTTTGATACACATTCCTGGAAATTCTCAGCTTGATCGAGTGAGCCGTTTTGAAGAAAAAACTTAAATTGTGTCAAATTGGTACCTGAGCTGAGAATTTTTAAAAATGTGTATCAGAATGTAATTCTACTTCAAACAAAATTTCATTTTTCTTAGAAAATGAAAATATTTTCTTTTTTTTCTGCCGTGTTATTCTAATGGGTATTTTTGAATTTTCTAAAATTCATAAAAATGAAAGTTACCACCCGATAATGCCACAAAACTTTGCAGATCCAAGTTAGATAAGGAACCATGATGAAAAAAAGTTTGTAGTTGATAGAGCTGTAGCCGTTTGACCTTCGGAGAACCGACAAAAAAACATGAAAAAAACCACTTGAAAACGAACACCAATTTTTTTCAGTAAGTCAAATTGAATCCTCGCTAAAGCTCGTCTAATTATTTGATGACAATTTGTATCGATTATCAATTATTTCAATGATAACGATGCATGAAATAGTAAAATTAAAATTTCCATCGTACAGTTTTTGGAGTAGTTAATTATCGTGCCATTGAATTTAATCGATACCGATTTTGACGATAATTTGATTGATTTTGAACTTGTACGTAATGAAAGAGATCCTCCCAGCTGTAACTCACTCAATACTTTGTGCTTTCACTCTTGTTAACGTGACTTGATGTTGCAAATCAAACAAAGACTTGTCAAGACTTTGGACAACTTCATTTTACTACGTTCCATTCCCTTCTGCACCAATATTACTTCTCATTCACTCTCGTGGAAAGTCACAGCAGCGCTATAAAGAAAACCCAGACAGGAAAATGAAAAAGAATGACTACATTTTCGTTTCTGGTTCGTATATAATGGAGCTATTGAGCATCAAAAGAACTAGATTTCAACTTCTTGATTAGATTAGATTTTCTCTCTCTCTCCTTCTGTCTCTCTCGCCCTCTTGGTGATCGTAACTCTCAGCAGTCTCGGGAGACCTGAGTTCGAGACCCACTGACGAACATGGGCGCTGACGTCACGGCAAAGCCCCACAATGTGATGTAGACTTCAATGTGATTCGAACGACCGTTTCGCCCTATGTGTTAGCATTGACCTCGGAGGGTTCGAGCCGTCGTCGGGTAGTGGAAAGCAATCTGAGAGATGGCTGCATACAAACAAACTAATGAACTGTATACTGAATAATGGATTTTATTTTCGACATTTGTTTGGCGTTTTCGCGTAGCAACACAGCGACTAACTTATTCAGAGTCAGTTTGTTTAAGAGTTTGTTCAGATTGTTTAAGAATGTTTGACTCCGTGTTGTCAGTTTTGTTGTCTGGAACACAGTTTCTAGTACCGTCCGTCTGGCTCAGTCTGTCCAGGAGGTTCGGCAACTGAAGTCCAGCTGGGAAAGAGTTCGAGTCCGGAATAAGACACGGGATTTTCACATATCATGAGTCTGACATTCATTCTTTTTGTACATACATATATATATATATATATATATATATATATATATATATATATATATATATATATATATATATATTCATGGGGTCGTTTGGGAAACAAAAATTACTGTCAAACTTTCGTATTCAATTTGGAAGTGATTATAACTCCAGACTGAGTCGGAAAAGTATGTTTTCTAGAATCATTTATCAATATATGCAACTTTCGTGCGATTGGAAGGACACGATTGTACCTCGTGAAATTATAAAACCATCATGACAATCTCATTGTGAGCCAAAAAATTGATATACAATATCTGTATATAACAATAATAATCCGTCCCTGGTTTCAATTGAAACATTGGGCCAGGGAATGGGTATTTCCACCATCACCAAGGTAGCAAGAGTCCTGGAAACCGGCTGGCCACGTTTGGTATTTCCTCCTCATCTTCCTCCTCTTCTTCTTCCTCTTCCAAAGTTTCCACCAATTCCTTCCACCTTTTCTTGTTCTCCCTCTGACTGTCGGCGACAATACTCTGAATATGAGACGATAATGTGTCTCTTGTATATATCCTATATTTTGCACCATCTAGATTTATCAAACATTTTCTTATATTTCATAAGAGTTTTCTAATATCTCATTAACATGCTACGTCAATTGAGGATAAAAATAATTGTGTTCAATTTAATAGCTCTGAACATTTGAAGATACACTTCAAATTATGAATATGACGTCCAATTATGAAACAATTAGATTAAATTAAAGAATACATTTTCCATTTTCTTCGAATCGTTTTTTTATTTCACCATCTGCAGATTAACTTCATCCAATTAATTATTCACTCTGAGGTGTTGAGATCTCATTTGTGGTGTCTTGTAGGAATTATTGGATGAGCGAAGCGAAAACTCAATTTCACCATGCCCGAAAAAAAGTGACTGTTTTTTTTTTTTTTTTTTAGCGCTCCACAGGTCGAACGAAAATTCAAAACCAGTTGAAACTTAGCATACACAAGTTTCATTATCTAATTCGATACTGTATAGTTTTGAGGCGCAATCGGTTGAACCACTTCTGAGAAAACTCATTTTAAAGTTTTCAAAAATCACATCAGAATAACCCAGAGAAAAATATTCGTGAAATAATTTTCCTTCGAGAGAATTCAAATTCTCATGGAATTTCAATTTAATGATGATACACATTATTCCGAACTTTCTCTCAAATCGAATCAGTCGTTTTGATGTAAAAAATATATAATGTAATTTTTTTAAATCATTCAAAGCCATTAAGATACCAATTGAATCCAAGCCACAGGTGTCACCTCTTGAATGTAACCGATTAAAACAAAGCCTTCTTTATCATCATAGAAATCAATAATGAAAAAGAAGATGGCAGTGGAGTAATGGTTTGGATCTCAAGGTGTATATATATATATACATAATAACCAATCCAAAGGTAAGTTGATATGTTCCAGCTCATCCATCAACGCGGCAACACATAACGCGTTTGCCTAGTTCTTTCAATTGTTATTATCAACTATAACAGAAGAATGACCAATTTCTATCAAGTTTTCAATTCTGAAAAATCTCTCCACTAACAATATATGAGTCCAATGTAATATTGTTTTGTTTACGCAATACTTTCAATGAGATTTTTACTGACGTCATATCTACGTCCAGACCATTGTAAGAAATTCAATTCTGTGCGAAGGATGTATATATAGAGCTACATCAATCAATAAAGACGTATTTTATTGCAAATCTAGACGACACTTCCAGGTTTATGTTCGCACATATAACCAGATCCAGACAAAGTGCCCGGAGATGGATATTATTGTTTATACGACAGAGGGACAAATCCCCGCGAAATGATTTGAAAAGTGAAATGAAATACGTCCACCAAGTGGGATATGCACACATGTCGTTGAGCGTATACAGTTTCGTCATGATAGTTATTTACAACATTACTTTCACAGCAACATTTGTGATTGTGCTTCGGTTTGTATGACAAATTATGTACTCAATATCGGTAAAATGATATAATATTGTAATTATTTGTTATATTTATTCTATTATATTTTCAAAGTTCCAAGCATTGCGAGATGTATATAATTTTTACCTGTGATTTAGTATATTGAATATTTTTATTTCTTCAAGGGTCGAAATCACCGATATGGAAAAAGGTCTAACCGACAGTTGAGCGTAGTTAATACCACGGTTTCTCATGTTATTCGTTTCCACTAACGCCCAGAATAACGCTTATTGACGACGAGTGATTGACCCGCCCCAAAACGTCACAAAACAAAACATCCAATCAAACGGGCTGTTTGTTATTTGGGTAATCTCTAAATGCTCACATGAGGTAAAGATTTAGGTGGCCTACCGATAAGCCACGCCTATCACTAGTAGTTAACTGCGCTGTTGAAAAAACCATCGAATCAAGAACTACAGACTTTCTTCATCCTATGATAATACTGACCCTGAAATACTGTCATCAAAGAAAATGATATAATTGAAGAAATCATTTCCTTCAAATTATTTTATTACGTTCCAATTCGTTTCTGAAGTATATCAACATTCACATTCCTAAACTAGTATATTGTGGTTATTGTTTGCTCAATTCACAATTTGAGAAAAAATTAATATGGTTATTCGGTGGGTCGACATTTTCCAGGCTCCACGTTGGGCGCCATTATTGACACCGCGAAACATTCAACTCAAAAGTGAACAAATACAAATCATGTACACATGTATTGGAATGGAATAGTTCCTCAAACATGTATCGACAAGTGAGTAAACATGCCGCGAAATAACTTTTGACTGTGACAGCAGCTAAGGCCTGCATATATGTTTACATATCCGATATGCAAAATGTGCCGATATAATCAAATCTCCGGCCAACACGTGTATGAACGTGAAACGAGAAATTGAAGACGTTTGTGTGGAAAAGAAAGTGAGAGGGGGGGGGGGGGGCGTCAGTGGTGCAGACGTAGAGTCAAAAGTGGGTGTAATTGCAATGCCGCGCGTGCAATGATACATATTTTTTAAGTAATTTGATATCAAAAAAGTTCAATCTTCTCTTATTATTTGTTCATATTTATTTCATGTACATTTTTCATTAAAGCGCTTCATTCTCGGAATTTCAAATTTATTGTCACCATAGTAATTTCAAAATTAGTCGACTATTATTTTTAGCTCATATTGTTTCGTCCAATTGACGACTCGCAGTCATGACGTCACAAACCATACCGTCCAATCAACAGGGCTGTTCGAACCGTAGTCAAATTCAAATATCCAATCGGGGTATCTTGAAATGACTACAAATGATATGATCCAACTGGCTGACTGGTAAAGCCACGCCTATTTTGAGTCGTCAATTGGACAACTTGAACGTCGAAGTGCCAATTACAGGCATATATATTTGAATTCTAAGAAACTCCTATGCACTTTAATTTCATATTATCCATATAATATACCACATAAACAGTAGATGATATTCCGGTCAGTAAACTAGGGATACGACGTTATCAACTCAGCGTGGTACTGAAGACGTATACCGCATCCATGTGACCCGGGAGGTGAGGGGCATGTCGGACTCGGTTCGATCCCCGCTACCGTCCATCTTTACAGGTTTTTTTCGTGGTTCCCCTCTGTAGTCTAGGGCTCTAGGCTAATGCCGGGATGGTTCCCACAATATAGGCCACGACCGCTTCCTTCCCACTATCCTTCCCATCACCCAAACAAACCTTCATCTCATCATCCCACCATCTCATCAATCATCCATCCGACGCCAACAGATCTTAGTCATCATTACAGTGCGTCGTTAAACCTAATATAATTTTAAAAAAAGTATACCGCAGTATACGGCGTGTACACCACTGAACAGTGTGTATTTGCATTCAACACGTATACGTAATGGCGTATACCAGCTTATAGAAGAGGCTACAGCTTTCAATCTAGTATTTATGTCGAGCAATTTCGATCTACCAATCCGTTTCTTGACTATTGTGTAGGGACTTGGACGTTGTCATTCGAATATCAGCTCGTGGCAATCATGTGAGATTGGAGGAAATGTGTTCCGATGTGTTTAGGGGAATAGAAGGAAGCAAAATGTATATAACGTTTTTTTTTTTTTTTGATATCAGTTATTTTTTCATCACCACAGAAAACTTTGGAGAATGTCACTGTTTCCCATTCGAGGTTAATGATGACAAGGTAAAATCATTGGGACGGTGCACCACAAGGGTGACCTTATCACCATATACGGAAATGATTAATTATAATATAATTAATTTAACAAACTGACAATCTATAGGCCCTATACATTGTTAACAGAGAAATACGGAGCGAACAGAAATAAGTATAAAGTACGTTTATAACCGAAATAAATGACAATTTGCGTGTTGATGTGCAACAATGAAATACCTTTTGACAAGTTTCATGAAAATCGGAAAAACGGTCACCAAAGTATGTAGATTTCCATCACATTTCATTTGATAGATTTTTAAAATATATATTGGGTTTTAACGACGCACTGTAATGATGACTAAGATCTATTGGCGTCGAATGAATGATTAATGGGATGATGAGATGAAGGTTTCAGGTATCAGGAAGGATCGTGGGAAGGAAGCGGTCGTGGCCTATATTGTGGGAACCATCCCGGCATTAGCCTAGACTACAGAGGGAAACTACGAGAATCCCTTGCAAAGATGGACGGTAGCGGGGATCAAACCGGGTCCGATATGCCCACTACCTCCCGGGTTACAAGCAATTGCGTTAACCACCCAGCTACATGTGCCGGTCATTGAATAGAAAACTGTACATAATATTCATACAACAACTCATATAGCATAGGGCCTATATACCATTTTTCTTTCATTTGAAAAATAAATCATGTGAATTAACCTTGCAACCTTTTGTTCACTCTTGATACCAATGCTGGTAATGCCCTGGTATATATCACAGAAACGGTCATAATGTGTTACGGACTTTCGGAAACTGAAATACTTTTATCTGCGGCGGAAAATTATGGTCACAGACAGCGCAGTCCTGGTGTTGAAGTTCATTGGTTTTAAATAATCAAAATGGAGTGATAAAATCCCCCTTGTGGTGTTCCGTCCAAACGATCCTGTCTTTCATCCATAGCCTTAATTGGGGAACAATGATATTGTACCAAGTTTCGATGTCATAAAAAAATATATATACCTCATCTACATTCACGTCACTGTCACGTGTCTTTTGTCACCTCAAGTCGGATTTATTCATCCAATTCGGTTATATTTGTATTCGAATTTCTCAATTCTAAGCCAATTAATTCAAATACGATCGCTGTATTCTTCTATTGACTGTTCGTTGTCGTCCTTGCACCTATAGTACCATTCGGAAACCGCTCGGAAACCGCTCGGAAACCGCTCGGAAACCGCTCGGAAACCGCTCGGAAACCGCTCGGAAACCGCTCGGAAACCGCTCGGAAACCGCTCGGAAACTAGCACGGAACCGGAACGTGGAAACCTATAGAAACCTTCGACGTAGTTTAGGGTGAGGTTTCCGAAAGTCCGTCCCGCTCATATATTAGTATGTTACGATTGGGTGTTTCGATACGTCGATATTGTAATCGGAAGTATGTGGATTAAAGAGAGTGAAGGTTCCGATCGGACGTTTTCCGTATTGGTGAGGCTAGAACGAGTTGGTGTGTCGATTCTGTAGTATTGAAACACTGGAGGCGTATTTACGTAGCGATGTGGTTATTGGGATATAGGGTAATGTACGTTAATACTCGAGCGCTGGATGTTAATATGGGGTTTGTTTGACTGAGCTTAGTTGAAATGGAATGAAATGTGAAAAAAAATGTTTGTTTTTATACAACATGCTTTATCGGAAATGTGATGAATAATTGAATCTATATATTTGAATTTTCTCAAATTGATTCAGTGTAGTTTAGTCATACTAATTAAGCTAATTGATTGTGTCGAAAATAAAATGTTGTTGATCAAAGATTGTTTCTCAGTCTCTTCTCTTCAGTCCATCTCAATTCTTTCCAATTTCATCAATCGATGAATATTTTTTGAAGACACATTATTATAAATTCTCGTTGAGATTTAAATTTTTCATTATTCCTGAATTTGATTGTTTACTATAGTTGTTTAAAAGAGTTACATCATGATCAATCCTCAACTCTGAGGTGAAATTTCTCTTAAGGTGGACCGTCCGAACGATACTACCTTGTCAGCATCATATATATATATATATATATATATATATATATATATATATATATATATATATATATATATATATATATATATCTATATATATATATATATATATATATATATATATATATATATATATATATATATATATATATATATATATATATGTATATATATATATATTTATATATATATATATATATACATATATATATATATATATATATATATATATATATATATATATATATATATATATATACACATATACTATATATATATATATATATATATATATATATATATATATATATATATATATATATATATATATATATATATATATATATATATATTACCGAGACGCATGGCCGAGTGGTAACATACTGAGCCGTCATTCCAGAGACCGGTGTTCGATTCCCGCCATGGTCGACCGTCCTGGCAGGGTTTTTCGTGGTTTCCCTCTGTCGTTCAGGTTGATACTGGGATGGTTCCTTTACAACAGGCCACGACCGACTCCTTTTCACCATCCAAAACACATAATAAAATAACGTTTCATCTAATCATCCCCTCATCTCATTCATCATCCACCGACGCCAATAGATCTTAGCCATCAGTATAGTGCGTCGTTAAAACCCAATTTAATATATATATATATATATATATATATATATATATATATATATATATATATATATATATATATATATATATCCAGGAACCAATGACTACATGTGAAGTTGTACATGTTCGGTAAAACGGTAAAACGCTTCCGAGATGAAGATAAATGTCAAAGGTCAATGCCATCCCTTCCAGCGCATTACTTCCAGCCACAACATAACTGGAGTTGTACGAATAAAGCATGTATACTCAGTTTTGTTCATCTTTTTGCATGTGAAATGTAACATTTTGTAGCAAGTTACTCAGAAAAAACAAGAGTTGCAAACTCCAGATCAACAACTGCGGGATTATCAACATAAATTATTATTTATTTATTTATTATTGTTTTCATACAGTGTTATACACTGTATACAGGTAGTGAGAATAGAGCAGGAGCCCCGTAACAACATGTGCCTCACTACCTGTATAGTAATATAAATCATAAATCATAAA
>CAXFZR010000356.1:0-10454 GCA_964007535.1 Brachyptera risi
GATGCTTGTTATCACATTTAGGCCCGTATTATGTTCATCATCAAACAAGACAAGCTCATTTCAATTTTAATTATATTTATAAAGTATATCCAAAGCAGAAAGAACTATTTATTGATGTTTCATTGATTATATTGGCTTGAATGATGCGCTGCAATTCAATTTCAATTCCACTTCATTTTATACACATATCACAATTGAATAAGATACATAGGCTAGGTATGGATAATGCCCATGTTGTTGACAACAAAACCTTGAAATACGGCTTGATTGAAATATAGAGCTAAAAAATTAATATTACTTCTCTTTTTAGCAAGCATACTTACATGCATAGGACTACATAACATTCCTACTACATAAAACAAATAATTAAATTTACTGAACAATAGGAAAACGTCATTTAGGCTATGGGAACAAAATATTAGGGCATGAGGAATACAAAATAATGTGAAGCCCACAACAGAAGTTTGTGTGTGCGGGCTGACTGATATTTGTGTACCGTAATCAAATAGGCCTATTGAATAAAGTTGAAAAAAAATTAGTTAGTAAAAGGTTGTCTAATACAATTTAGCTCAGTATTATTTACATATTAGGCCTATGTGTACACGCACAAGCTTGAAATACAAACATAAATAAAAACATGGAACACCGTAAAAAAAAAAAATAGAATTTGAATAGGGCCTATTATATGGGCCTACATTAGTGAATGGGTTTTATTATGCACTAGGCCTATATAAATATATTGAAATTAGATTTTTACCTGAACACCTGAGCCAGTGGTCGATGTCTCTTTTAAATATAAATAAGGTTTTTGAATTTCTAATAGTTAACGGAATTTTATTATATAAAGTCGAGATCCAATGAAGTCTGTAATGAATATTGTTATCACAACTGCATTTTCCTCAAGATATTTCTAAATTACCGGTATATTCATTGAAACTACGAGTGTTGTGGTTTTCTACGGTATGTATGTACGTTGTAATCGTATAGTCTATCAGTTGACTCAAGTCATTTTATATTCATCAAAATGAGTTTTGAAATAGATCAATATGGTTTTAATATAAATTTAAAACTTCGGTTGATTCATAAGTGCTGTTTGATGAAAACTGGGTAGATTTACATAGAATTATTTTAAAAATATTTTAAAAATTAATTGAAATTGTCAGTTAAAGAATAAGTAGGCCTAACTACAGGTAAAAAATTAATGTAAATAACAAGTCCAAGATTGGGCCTGCTGCCTATAAGTGGCAGTTGCGGAAAGGCCCCTGTCGTCAAATTTTGTTGTGACAATAGCTCTTCTGACTTTTCTGAAACAAATTTCCTCGTGCATGTATCCATTCCCACATAGGGTTACATGAGGGCCTATGCTAAAGCTTTGTAGTCTTAGGCACTTCAATAAATTTATCCAATTGTATGTCGATAATACTAGGCACCTATACATCCAACTGGTTGGCAAATTGTAGTATGATTAAAAGTAGGCCTAAATGTAAAATTGAAGTGGACCTACGCTTGTCTGGCTTAGGCCTAAATTCGGTGATGTTGAGTGATCGTTGAGGTTAGGTCAGGTTTGTGATGAATGGACAGACTGTAAAGCTGGCCTTAAATTAACATTTATCAAGAGAATTTGCTCCAGCATGCGAGACCGGGACGGTGCAAACTAACAAAAGTGAAGCCACGCAGTGGCAATTTAAGCTTGGTGGGTGAAGAGGAGGGCGTCTCTATACTGTCCCACGCTTTCTGTGTCAAAAGTCAACTTCGTAGACAGTTCAAATGTTGAAAATTTGTCAACTTCTCTGGTGTTAGGCTCAGAATAAAAATTATTATATAACGATAAAATGAAATCGTGAAAAACAAGTCACTCGTGGGAACATTGATCATTGATGAAATTATTTTGAAACGTCAACATTAAAAATTGACAGCCGTTTCAGAGCAAGCGGTAGGCCTATAACGACGAGCAATACTAAATTCACTTGAATCTAAACCACTACGGTCGTTTTGCATGTGAAATGCTGTCGGGTGCAGGGAAAAAGTAGACCAGAGCTGAGCTTTTTAGAATAACTTTACACCATCCTGCAGTTGTCACTGAAACACATTCTCATTTTTGGAAAACTCTGGACACGCCAAGAAGTGACAGTGGGCCTTATTTAACCTATAATTTTCCACCCCCAACCAAGGTCAGGACACCAACCTTGACCACTAACCCCAACCCGAAAACACTTTCTACACAAATATTGTAAATGGTACGTGAAACCATTGAGTTTATAGTGTTCATATACTCAATGGTGAAACGGTTTAATTACCGGCCTGGTATCAATAATTTCATGTAGGCCTAGGTCTGGGTCTAATTTATCAGCATCCATTTTGGTCTAGGCCTATTTAATGTCAATTAGTCCCTAGGCCCAGGCATTGATTGGCCCAGGCCTACATGAACACAAATTTGAGGCAACTTCAGAACAATACACTGCCCTAACCTAATCTGGTCAGACCTCCAACCACCCACCCCACAGGGTAGGCCTATTCTAAGGACTTCTAGGCCTACACTGTCTTATAAACTATGGAAAACACTTACCTAACACTCTGAGTCCATAAATTCCTTGCGGGAGAGCTATCTTCTAGCATATCATCAATATTCACAGGTAGGCCTAGGCCTAACACACTTATTGTAGGTCCAGCCCAGGGCTACTGTCACCAAGTCCTAAATTTCCCATTTAACATTATATTGAATCAACATAATTGTATGAATAAAAGTGCAAGCAACATGATTTTGAAGATTATATTAAAAGTATAGTGGTTGCGTTAAGTAAAAATCAATGTAATATGCACGTTCATTTAACCTACGTGTCAGCACGCGCGTCTCAACTTGCAACCGAAACTGGCTGTCTGTCAGCTTGTCACCACCGTAAATAATTATTGTGCTTTTGATATCGTTGGTATGTCTTCTTCTTTGCCGAGATGGCCCAAAGATGGCCCACTGATCGACATCGAGAAACTCAATGGCCTGGAGAAGCTTTTGCTACTGGCCAGAAATCGTGTTCGATTACTGTGTAACGAAATGGCTAGGGCCAGACAGCCCAGGCTAGGGCCTGTGGTTTTAGATTGGTCCTAGTTTGGATTGAATTAGCTTGCGTTGTTTGTTTGGTTCTGTCAGTTTGGATAGGTCAGGTTTATTAAATTAATTAAATTAGGTTGTTTAGGTTAGTTTGGGCTGCGCGCACGGCGCAGCAACAACAACAACGACGTCCTCATGTGCTACTGCTAACATAAGAACCCAAAACCTAAATAACTAACCTAACCAAACAAACAACCTGAATCCTGAACTAATTCAATGTAAAACCTACGCCCAGTGTGACGAATAGCCACTTCGGTAGGGGAGCATCGTTTTGATTTGTGTTCTCTGTGCCGCTGTCTTTAGCTACACTCACTTTTAATATCTTTGCAGCAGGTGAAATATCTTTGTGTTATACTCTTATATTATTTTTAACCTCTAATTCGCAAGGTCGTCGTTCGTACTTCGTGGTGTCACCGGCTGTCTACTTTTTTCTGTCCTTGTTCGACCTCCATTTCAGTTGCGGGTTGGTTAATGTGCATGTAACATCTGAGTATTACCGTGCAGTGAAAAATGGTTAGTTGTGGTCGTACAGGCTTTGCATAAAAATATTGCGGTGTGGTTCACAATTTATACTTTAATAATGTATTTTTCTTTTCTAGACTTCTCCCATTCGAGTTGTTGTAACTGGGGCTGCTGGACAAATTGCTTATTCACTGCTTTACCAGCTAGCTAAAGGTGATGTATTTGGTGTAAACCAACCTATAATCCTTCATCTCCTGGACATACCACCAATGATGGGTGTTCTTGAAGGTGTTGTCATGGAAATATCCGATTGTGCCTTACCTCTGGTACAAGAAGTCATTCCTACAGCCGACCCAGCTGTTGCATTTAAAGATGTTGAAGCTGCATTTTTGGTTGGTGCTATGCCACGAAAACAGGGAATGGAAAGAAAAGATCTTCTCTCGGCTAATGTGAAGATATTCAAAGCTCAGGTAGGCCCTAGCATTGAATTGCCCTAGGACTGTAAGCCTAGTCAAAACTTATTTTAATGGCTTTTGACATGCAGGAATGTTGGGACTGGCAGCTATTTGGCATAGGCCTTGCCTATCCCCCAGGCCTACTGGCCTTACCCTATTGATAAAGAATGCCATAGGTCTACTGAAAAGGGTTCCAGTCCTTGGCCTATATCATTGAGTTTATGATGCCTTTAAGACATATGGAGCATGAGGGGGAAACCTTCACAAGTAGGCCTACATGCCCAGAAGATGCTAATTACTATTATGCCGTTGTAGAATTTTTTGTCCACATCACATCATTTACGACGACATTCCTCCCTTGCTGAACAAATGCACGGAATAATATCACCATTTATATTGCAAACAAGGATGCCAGGCCGCTCCATAAATGAATACACATTGCAGATATTCGTATTTCCTACCATGTCATCAATTGTCTTAATTGCTGCTAATAACTTGCATACCATAGGCCTATGATTATGATTTAATAGACGTGTTAGAATGTTTGACATCCAACAAATTTTTTGCTAAATTAGGTTCCAGTATTGATAAATTACCATTTTTTTCATATGCTATCTGCCTGTGTGGCTCACTAGAAGAGAATGCACTGCCATTGAGTTGACTGACGTAGAAACTTGATTCTAGTCAAGTGGCTATATAGGCCTAGGTTGTAAGCCCTTCCAGATTCTAAAAATGTTTCTATCTCATGCCCTAATTTCATTTAATTTGATCAATTGATAGTAAAATTGATAAGTCAACTAGGCCTGTGGGGTTTTTGAGCCAATTTCTTTTGACCCTTATCCCAATACTTATTTTCAGGGTGAAGCATTAGATAAATATGCCAAGAAAACTGTAAAAGTGCTTGTTGTTGGTAACCCTGCCAATACGAATGCTCTAGTGTGTTCCAAATATGCACCTTCCATTCCACGGGAAAACTTTACTGCAATGACACGTCTTGATCAAAACCGTGCTCAAGCACAGATTGCTGCACGACTGAATGTAAGTATGATAATGAAAATCGTGGTACAAATGCTTATAGATATATATCATTGCACTCACTTCATGTGACCCGGTAGGTGAAGGGCATATCGAACCTTGGTTCGACCCCCACTACTGTTCATCTTTACAGAGGTTTTACGTTGTTTCCCTCTTTAATCTAGGCTAATGCCAGGGTTCCCACAGTATAAGCTATATGACCTCTTCATTTATTTATGTGTATAGGCCTATATTTATATATATATATATTTATATATATATATATATATATATATATATATATATATATATATATATATATATATATATATATATATATATATATATATATATATATATATATATATATATATATATATATATATATATATATATATATATATATATATATATATAGATAGATAGATAGATAGATAGATAGATAGATAGATAGATAGATAGATAGATAGATAGATAGATAGATAGATAGATAGATAGATAGATAGATAGATAGATAGATAGATAGATAGATAGATAGATAGATAGATAGATAGATAGATAGATAGATAGATAGATAGATAGATAGATAGATAGATAGATAGATAGATAGATAGATAGATAGATAGATAGATAGATAGATAGATAGATAGATAGATAGATAGATAGATAGATAGATAGATAGATAGATAGATAGATAGATAGATAGATAGATAGATAGATAGATAGATAGATAGATAGATAGATAGATAGATAGATAGATAGATAGATAGATAGATAGATAGATAGATAGATAGATAGATAGATAGATAGATAGATAGATAGATAGATAGATAGATAGATAGATAGATAGATAGATAGATAGATAGATAGATAGATAGATAGATAGATAGATAGATAGATAGATAGATAGATAGATAGATAGATAGATAGATAGATAGATAGATAGATAGATAGATAGATAGATAGATAGATAGATAGATAGATAGATAGATAGATAGATAGATAGATAGATAGATAGATAGATAGATAGATAGATAGATAGATAGATAGATAGATAGATAGATAGATAGATAGATAGATAGATAGATAGATAGATAGATAGATAGATAGATAGATAGATAGATAGATAGATAGATAGATAGATAGATAGATAGATAGATAGATAGATAGATAGATAGATAGATAGATAGATAGATAGATAGATAGATAGATAGATAGATAGATAGATAGATAGATAGATAGATAGATAGATAGATAGATAGATAGATAGATAGATAGATAGATAGATAGATAGATAGATAGATAGATAGATAGATAGATAGATAGATAGATAGATAGATAGATAGAGAGATAGAGAGATAGAGAGATAGAGAGATAGAGAGATAGAGAGATAGAGAGATAGAGAGATAGAGAGATAGAGAGATAGAGAGATAGAGAGATAGAGAGATAGAGAGATAGAGAGATAGAGAGATAGAGAGATAGAGAGATAGAGAGATAGAGAGATAGAGAGATAGAGAGATAGATAGATAGATAGATAGATAGATAGATAGATAGATAGATAGATAGATAGATAGATAGATAGATAGATAGATAGATAGATAGATAGATAGATAGATAGATAGATAGATAGATAGATAGATAGATAGATAGATAGATAGATAGATAGATAGATAGATAGATAGATAGATAGATAGATAGATAGATAGATAGATAGATAGATAGATAGATAGATAGATAGATAGATAGATAGATAGATAGATAGATAGATAGATAGATAGATAGATAGATAGATAGATAGATAGATAGATAGATAGATAGATAGATAGATAGATAGATAGATAGATAGATAGATAGATAGATAGATAGATAGATAGATAGATAGATAGATAGATAGATAGATAGATAGATAGATAGATAGATAGATAGATAGATAGATAGATAGATAGATAGATAGATAGATAGATAGATAGATAGATAGATAGATAGATAGATAGATAGATAGATAGATAGATAGATAGATAGATAGATAGATAGATAGATAGATAGATAGATAGATAGATAGATAGATAGATAGATAGATAGATAGATAGATAGATAGATAGATAGATAGATAGATAGATAGATAGATAGATAGATAGATAGATAGATAGATAGATAGATAGATAGATAGATAGATAGATAGATAGATAGATAGATAGATAGATAGATAGATAGATAGATAGATAGATAGATAGATAGATAGATAGATAGATAGATAGATAGATAGATAGATAGATAGATAGATAGATAGATAGATAGATAGATAGATAGATAGATAGATAGATAGATAGATAGATAGATAGATAGATAGATAGATAGATAGATAGATAGATAGATAGATAGATAGATAGATAGATAGATAGATAGATAGATAGATAGATAGATAGATAGATAGATAGATAGATAGATAGATAGATAGATAGATAGATAGATAGATAGATAGATAGATAGATAGATAGATAGATAGATAGATAGATAGATAGATAGATAGATAGATAGATAGATAGATAGATAGATAGATAGATAGATAGATAGATAGATAGATAGATAGATAGATAGATAGATAGATAGATAGATAGATAGATAGATAGATAGATAGATAGATAGATAGATAGATAGATAGATAGATAGATAGATAGATAGATAGATAGATAGATAGATAGATAGATAGATAGATAGATAGATAGATAGATAGATAGATAGATAGATAGATAGATAGATAGATAGATAGATAGATAGATAGATAGATAGATAGATAGATAGATAGATAGATAGATAGATAGATAGATAGATAGATAGATAGATAGATAGATAGATAGATAGATAGATAGATAGATAGATAGATAGATAGATAGATAGATAGATAGATAGATAGATAGATAGATAGATAGATAGATAGATAGATAGATAGATAGATAGATAGATAGATAGATAGATAGATAGATAGATAGATAGATAGATAGATAGATAGATAGATAGATAGATAGATAGATAGATAGATAGATAGATAGATAGATAGATAGATAGATAGATAGATAGATAGATAGATAGATAGATAGATAGATAGATAGATAGATAGATAGATAGATAGATAGATAGATAGATAGATAGATAGATAGATAGATAGATAGATAGATAGATAGATAGATAGATAGATAGATAGATAGATAGATAGATAGATAGATAGATAGATAGATAGATAGATAGATAGATAGATAGATAGATAGATAGATAGATAGATAGATAGATAGATAGATAGATAGATAGATAGATAGATAGATAGATAGATAGATAGATAGATAGATAGATAGATAGATAGATAGATAGATAGATAGATAGATAGATAGATAGATAGATAGATAGATAGATAGATAGATAGATAGATAGATAGATAGATAGATCGATAGATCGATAGATCGATAGATCGATAGATCGATAGATCGATAGATCGATAGATCGATAGATCGATAGATCGATAGATCGATAGATCGATAGATCGATAGATCGATAGATCGATAGATCGATAGATCGATAGATCGATAGATCGATAGATCGATAGATCGATAGATCGATAGATCGATAGATCGATAGATCGATAGATCGATAGATCGATAGATCGATAGATCGATAGATCGATAGATCGATAGATCGATAGATCGATAGATCGATAGATCGATAGATCGATAGATCGATAGATCGATAGATCGATAGATCGATAGATCGATAGATCGATAGATCGATAGATCGATAGATCGATAGATCGATAGATCGATAGATCGATAGATCGATAGATCGATAGATCGATAGATCGATAGATCGATAGATCGATAGATCGATAGATCGATAGATCGATAGATCGATAGATCGATAGATCGATAGATCGATAGATCGATAGATCGATAGATCGATAGATCGATAGATCGATAGATCGATAGATCGATAGATCGATAGATCGATAGATCGATAGATCGATAGATCGATAGATCGATAGATCGATAGATCGATAGATCGATAGATCGATAGATCGATAGATCGATAGATCGATAGATCGATAGATCGATAGATCGATAGATCGATAGATCGATAGATCGATAGATCGATAGATCGATAGATCGATAGATCGATAGATCGATAGATCGATAGATCGATAGATCGATAGATCGATAGATCGATAGATCGATAGATCGATAGATCGATAGATCGATAGATCGATAGATCGATAGATCGATAGATCGATAGATCGATAGATCGATAGATCGATAGATCGATAGATCGATAGATCGATAGATCGATAGATCGATAGATCGATAGATCGATAGATCGATAGATCGATAGATCGATAGATCGATAGATCGATAGATCGATAGATGGATAGATGGATAGATGGATAGATGGATAGATGGATAGATGGATAGATGGATAGATGGATAGATGGATAGATGGATAGATGGATAGATGGATAGATGGATAGATGGATAGATGGATAGATGGATAGATGGATAGATGGATAGATGGATAGATGGATAGATGGATAGATGGATAGATGGATAGATGGATAGATGGATAGATGGATAGATGGATAGATGGATAGATGGATAGATGGATAGATGGATAGATGGATAGATGGATAGATGGATAGATGGATAGATGGATAGATGGATAGATGGATAGATGGATAGATGGATAGATGGATAGATGGATAGATGGATAGATGGATAGATGGATAGATGGATAGATGGATAGATGGATAGATGGATAGATGGATAGATGGATAGATGGATAGATGGATAGATGGATAGATGGATAGATGGATAGATGGATAGATGGATAGATGGATAGATGGATAGATGGATAGATGGATAGATGGATAGATGGATAGATGGATAGATGGATAGATGGATAGATGGATAGATGGATAGATGGATAGATGGATAGATGGATAGATGGATAGATGGATAGATGGATAGATGGATAGATGGATAGATGGATAGATGGATAGATGGATAGATGGATAGATGGATAGATGGATAGATGGATAGATGGATAGATGGATAGATGGATAGATGGATAGATGGATAGATGGATAGATGGATAGATGGATAGATGGATAGATGGATAGATGGATAGATGGATAGATGGATAGATGGATAGATGGATAGATGGATAGATGGATAGATGGATAGATGGATAGATGGATAGATGGATAGATGGATAGATGGATAGATGGATAGATGGATAGATGGATAGATGGATAGATGGATAGATGGATAGATGGATAGATGGATAGATGGATAGATGGATAGATGGATAGATGGATAGATGGATAGATGGATAGATGGATAGATGGATAGATGGATAGATGGATAGATGGATAGAGA
>CAXFZR010000357.1:0-10000 GCA_964007535.1 Brachyptera risi
ATATATATATATATATATATATATATATATATATATATATATATATATATATATATATATATATATATATATATATATATATATATATATATATATATATATATATATATATATATATATATATATATATATATATATATATATATATATATATATATATATATATATATATATATATATATATATATATATATATATATATATATATATATATATATATATATATATATATATATATATATATATATATATATATATATATATATATATATATATATATATATATATATATATATATATATATATATATATATATATATATATATATATATATATATATATATATATATATATATATATATATATATATATATATATATATATATATATATATATATATATATATATATATATATATATATATATATATATATATATATATATATATATATATATATATATATATATATATATATATATATATATATATATATATATATATATATATATATATATATATATATATATATATATATATATATATATATATATATATATATATATATATATATATATATATATATATATATATATATATATATATATATATATATATATATATATATATATATATATATATATATATATATATATATATATATATATATATATATATATATATATATATATATATATATATATATATATATATATATATATATATATATATATATATATATATATATATATATATATATATATATATATATATATATATATATATATATATATATATATATATATATATATATATATATATATATATATATATATATATATATATATATATATATATATATATATATATATATATATATATATATATATATATATATATATATTTATGTATATATATATATATATATATATATATATATATATATATATATTTATGTATGTATATATATATATATATATATATATATATATATTGTATCTTCAACATATATTCTGTGTCAAGAAATGGTATAGATATTGATCATTAAGTAACACGCTTAGCAAGAACCTTTTTTGAAATTTTGATCAATTGGGTAAATCATTTTCATCAAATTATAAAATATGAAGTAATTTTGCTGTAATTATTATAATAATTGCTATTGGGCCTATATATCTTTGTTTGGGATGGAGTATGTTTAATCAGTCATGTTAACTCATAAAATACACTGTAGGTCTACTCTAAATACAAATATGTAGAACTAATTATAGTAATCATCATAATAAAAACCTTAAAAGAGGCCTGCCGTTTTCACGGATATTTTACGAATTCACAAATTTTTTAGGTATAAAAAGGTGTACAGGATTTTTGAGCAAATTTGCGTATTTTCACGGATATCTGTGACTTCATGAAAATTTGAACATAGTCGGCGGTAAATCGACCAAGATACGTTGTAAATGGTCCACAACTTACAAAAAAGATCCCGATGAAATTTTCCCTCTCCTAAGAATACTCGTCGCTGACGTGTTTCTAGACATTTTTGTAAGCGGCATACCTATTCTTTCTAGATCGTGTGAGCAAGTGTGATGCGCACTAGCCTACAAGTGGGTGGGGCAGAAAGTCGACCAAACAGGTGGTGCGATGTCTCACACGTGTCAAGTGTAGGCGTATCACTGGGATTCACTCTGAAACTAAGCTGCAAACTTTGTGGCTTTGCTCACTGACTACTGGATATCTGCTATACCAGAATGAATGATAAATAATAATAAATAGATTGTATTATCATTTTCCCATGGGTTGTAGAAAAGGCGAGTACGTCAATCGTATGTTATATCAGATGGATTGTAGATGAATTGACAAATTCAATTCATTTTTATTATTAACAGCTGCGTGTACTTGACCATGGGTTGTAGAAAAGGCAAGTAGGTCAATCGTATGGTATATCAGATGGTTGGTAGATGAGTTGACAATTTCAATTTAATTTATTTCCATCATTATTATTTATTGTACGTATTTTCCCATGGGTTGTACAGAAGGCGAGTAGGTCAATCATATGGTATATCAGATGGATGGTAGATAAGTTGACAATTTGAATTTGATTTATTTGCATTATTATTCATTGTACGTATGTTTCCATGGGTTGTACAAAAGGCGAGTAGGTCAATCGTCAGGAAAAATAATATAATATCATTTAAATTATTATTCACTGTGTGTTATTTCTTATGGGTTGTGAAGAATGGGAGTTAGCCAAATGTAAGGTAGCCTATATCAGATTTCCAGTAGGGCAGTTGAATAGATAGAAAATAATCAACCATTATGGATTTGATTTCACCATGAGTAGTAGAGATGAGTGGTTGGTCAGTTCTCCGGTCGGTCAGTTATCCGGTAGGGGTCATTCCATGAGAAATCACCCAGGACTGGTTGCTGACACATTTTAGATTATTTTCAAAATTTGCTCATACATCCTACATGTCGGTAGGTTAAAAAACTGGTTGAATTTTATTTTCAGAATCATTAGCTTAGAAGATATGGGCATTAGAAGATCCACTGGTGTAGCAAAAATGGTACTATTAGAGATTAGCGGGTAATTCAGTCACCACAAAAGGGTTGAACCGATTGTGACGAAACTTGGGTTACAGGGATTAAAAAATGAGATCTACAAGAAAATAAGTTCAGAATGCTTTTTTATTGTGATATAGGGCCTAATTGAAAGTCAAAGTCTTTCTATCGGAACGTGATTTTTCCATACTTTGGGGTGCCATAACTTGATAAGGGTTGAAAATATTGAATGTTAATATTTTTATTCAAACACTTCACATATATGTGTTCCTTAAAAAATATACATCAGTGATTTTATGCACCCTTATAACTAAAATTAATTACTGAATGGCTCAAAAAATTAAAAAATTTGATTTTCAAGGTTACACAGCAAAAAAGGGGTAGGCCCCAAAAAACTAAAAATTTATATTCAGGTTAAGCTATATACAAGGAACAGTTATTCAAAAACTTTGAGTTGATTTTTCACCTATAGAAGTTACAGCCTTTTTAATATGGTCATTTTCAATGTCTAGCAACCAAATGGTGGGCACTCAGTAAACTCTACAATCATTGTCGTTACCATTATTATCTGTACTTAAATTGTAATTACTATGATTTATTACAGTTGATTCAAATCGTAAAAGATATGATCAAAAGGATTACATACATTTACACATCCTTCGAGTATTATTTCTCATTAGATTGCTTATCTCAATGCTCGTCATGGCTGATGTGCGATCGACCTGTTGCAGTATAAATAATTCGGATGCTGATAATTTCCTCAAAATGTTGCACTCCTTAACCCACAACTTGCCATTAGTTGTTAACTTGAATGCAGTTCCAGGTCCAGCAGGACTAAAAGAATGGACCTCATAGTCCTTTTCTTCGCAATGTTGCTTCACGATACCTTGAATGCGTTTGAATTCACTGTCAGCAAATCTTCTAAAAAACATGTAGTTTCTGGTGAAATTGAAATTAAGATTATGTTGCATGTGTCTACGATAAGAAGTGGTATTTAGGTATCGTGAAGCAACATTGCGAAGGTAAGGACTATGAGGTCCATTCTTTTAGTCCTGCTGGACCTGGAACTGCATTCAAGTTAACAACTAATGGCAAGTCGTGGGTTGAGGAGTGCAACATTTTGAGGAAATTATCAGCATCCGAATTATTCACTGCAACAGGTCGATCGCACATCAGCCATGACGAGCATTGAGATAAGCAATCTAATGAGAAATAATACTTGAAGGATGTGTAAATGTATGTACGGTAATCCTTTTGATCATATATTTTATGATTTGAATCATCTGTAATAAATCGTAGTAGTTACAATTTAAAAATAGATAATAATGGTAAGGTCAATGATTGTAGAGTTTACGGAGTGCCCACAATTTGCCTGCTGGATATTAAGAATGACCATAAAAGGGCTGTAACTTCTATAGTAGGTAAAAAATCAACTCAAGTTTTTAGATGATTGTTCCTTGTATATAGCTTGACCTGAATATAAATTTTCAATTTTTTGGGACCTACCCCTTTTTTTGTGTAACCTTGAAAATCAAATTTTCAAGTTTTTGACACATTCAGTAATTAATTTTGGTAATAAGGGTGCATAAGATCACCGATGCATATTTTTTTGAGAACACATATGGGTCTATAGGCCTATGTGAAGTGTTTGAGTAAAAATATCAACATTCAATATTTTTCAACCCTTATCAAGTTATGGCACTCCAAAGTATAGAAAAATCACGTTCCGATAAAAATACTTCGACCTTCAATTATATCACAAAAAAAAAGCATTTTGAACTTATTTTCCTGTAGATCTCATTTTTTAATCCTTGTAACCCAAGTTTCGTCACAATCGGTTCGCCCCTTTGATGGTGGCTGAATTAACCGCTAAACTTCAAAAGTAACATTTTTGCCATGACAGCAGATCTTCTAATGCCCATATCTTCTAAACCAATGATTCTAAAAATAAAATTCAACCTGTTTTGTAACCTACTGACGTGTGGGAATTTATGAGCAAATTTTAAAAATAATCTAAAATGTGTCAGCAACCAGATTAATTCAAATTGGGTGATTTCTCATGGAATGACCCGTAGGGAAAAAAAGGAGTCCCCTATACATGTATAGTGAAACCTCTATGCATCATTCCAGGATCCATCGTTTTCCTGCTTGTTTCATTAATTTTTCCTCACCCCAGTCCCATTTAACCAATGTTAAATTTTCCTGGATGGATGGTTTTCCTGCATGGATGGTTTTATTTTCCTGGTCCATTGAAAAACGATGGATAGAGGTTTCACTGTATATATAGCCCATTTGTGAGTTTAGAAAATGTATAATATTGGCTCAATAAGATACAGTTCAATCCACATTTGACAAAGTTATTTGTTTAGCAGCATTCGTTGAGTTATGATCATATTTTGTACCCTATTAATATATTTGGCACTGTTTAAAGGACTATAATTAGATCTAGGTTATTTTGTATTTAGCTATTTTTAACTATTGATGTGTCATTCTTATGTAATCATGTGAGAAGATGACTATTAACTACACAAAGGTAATAAACAAAATAAATTTGTAACTTGAAATCCCAGTAGAGCAACTTACAGAAGTAGCCCAATAATATTTGGCAATCTTTCGTTGATGGTCATGAGGCATGACTTGGTACTTGACCTCCTTCGTACATATTTCCTCATCGCCAATAATGATAGGAACTTCTTCACAAGATGAGGATATCTTCTCCAATGCTTTCTCAAGTTCCTTGCGCTCCTTGCTGTCTGTCAGATAAGCTAGAGAAAAAACAATATACTACACTCCAGCAGTCTGTACAAAGTCCCTTTCTCTGAACCCTGGTCACATATGTTGAAACAATCATTCAGAACAGTGAGGATGTGTTAGTTCAGTGTTGATGACCAATACTCAAGCATATGTATGAAGTACTATCAGATGGACTATCTCAAATACCAATAGGATGGCATTTATAGTGGACCTACATTTTTTGAACAGTGAGAATATAGCTAATTCAAATTTCTGAGAGGTGAAAGTCAGCTCATGCACATCTCAATTGAACTTGACCAAAAAGGTACGTAAAGTAAATTCCTTACGGTAGGATACAGCATACAGTTTGAGTTGCATTGTCACAGTAAATAATATTATGTTAAATTCAAGAAGCTGAAGTTAACATTACAGTGCGTCGTTAAACTCAATATAAAAGCTGAAGTTGATGCGGCTTTTGGTTTTTGAAATACAAAACACTAGGTCAAACGTCTCTTTTCTAGTCACTACTGATAATTGTCACCAGTCTCGACCATTATTTTCATCAACATCAGACACACTAGCAGGCACATGAGGCAAAAGTTGATAACGGTGTTCCCACATGTGCTACCTATGTCCTTACCATCTGTATGTGTGTATGCTATCAATGTTTTGTGTTCTATAATTACAGTCAGAAAGTTTGTTTTCAAACTTTTTATAAACCTTTTGAAAACTTTTAAACATGTGGCGACTGCAAGAACTGTAATTGTCAAGCTGGAAAGGAGGATGATTCAGTCAGTGGAAGATACCAACCTAAAAGATGTATTTCAATCAGTTTATGGTGAATTTGGACAGGCTGTACTGAATTGAATGAACTAGTTTGCAAAATGGCTGAAGAGTGTAGGCAATCTATCGGTTAGTGCACCAAGGGATTCACAATGATGGAACGCAAGTGCAAAACTGTATATGGTCAAGTAGTCTTTGAGTTTGAATATAAATACTACTAGGAAAATAGTTGGACAATCACACACTGCTCTAGAAAAATGTAGCATGTGTCCTCAATTAATACAAACCATTAATGTCAGAGTTAATCTCTATATGGTTAGTGCCAAGCTAATAGTAGAACTCGAAGAGAAGATAGAAAAAATTAAAAAATAGAGGGATGGAAATCTAGTGCCAACTAACAAAGATTTAAATCATAATAAGGACAGTACAATTGTCTGCAATACCACTGAAGTAATTGAGCTGACGGTTGAAACAATTTCATTGGTACGCATTCAAGAACAAAAAGAATCTAGACAGAATCAACAGGCTAGGTATCAGCTTAAAAAAAGGAAAATTAAAGAGAAAGGGAAGACCAGCGCAGCAAATCAAGAACGTTGATATGGGACAGAAAAGTAATGATGATCAGAGCGTTAATAGAGAAGAAAAAGGGTAGACTTTTGTTATGGAAGGCTCCATAATACGAGGTGTATCTAAAATTTGCAGAGAAGCAGGATATTTAGTTTATGTGCCCTGCATGATGGCACAAGAACTTGAGAAAAAGATAATTGCAAGGGATGCCAGTATGACTGGGACCAAAGTAGTGATTGTACAAATAGGTACACACAATCTAAGAACAAAATGGGAAATGCATTTAGTGGTAGAAATGAATGATTTTTTGAAAAGAGGAAAAAAATCTGATTTTTTGACAAACACTCAACGTCAAGAGAGTTTCGGAGGAACAAGACATTTCACTGCCACTTGGAGGTTTTTGCATGTG
The DNA here is from genome assembly GCA_964007535.1 of Brachyptera risi. Taxonomy (NCBI): domain Eukaryota; kingdom Metazoa; phylum Arthropoda; class Insecta; order Plecoptera; family Taeniopterygidae; genus Brachyptera; species Brachyptera risi. The sequence goes on from CAXFZR010000357.1 coordinate 7,047, forward strand.
GTCAACTGACAAGGTTTCAAGGAAAGAAGAGCAGAAGGAAAGAACTTTTATATTGAGTTTAACGACGCATTCTACTGATGATTCCGATCTGTTGGCGTCGGTGAATGATATATGAGATGATGGGATGATGAGATGAAATGTTATTTCATTAGATACTTTTTTGGATAGTCGGAAGGAGTCAGTCGTGGCCTGTTGTTAAGGAACCCAGTATTGACCTGAGCGACAGAGGGAAACCACGAAAAACCCCTGTCAGGATGGTCGACTATGGCGGAAATCGAACCCCAGTCTTCTGAATGACGGTTCAGTGTATTGACCACTCAGTCAAACGTCTCAGTGGAAGAACTTTTAAATCGCTGGGAAATGTCCAGTTTGAGACAAATAAACACTAGTTTTCAATCCATCCTGACTTGTTTTTTTGTGGTTTCTTAAAGTCTGCAAAGCGAATGCTTGAATGAAGCACTAACTGATCATGACCTTCAATTACTAGAGTGATAGGCCTAATTATACAAATAGGCATAATTATACCATCAGACCTATCACTCATTATTTCTTTTTTTTCATGGCATACTGTAACAATAATCTTTACACCTGCTGTTGAGGGAAAGACGTGAACATTGCCTTTAAGAGTCTTAGTTCAAAGTGGAAGATATCAACATTCTTGTTTAGTTTACTCCTTATAATACCCGGATATATCACAAAAACGGTTCATGCTTATAATGTGTTCCGGACTTTTGGAAACTGATACTTTTATCTGCGCCGAAAACGAATGGTCACACACAGCGCAGTCCTGGTTTTAAAGTTCATTGTTTTCAATTTAAAATAGACTATAGAAAATTATTCATTTGGTAATCAGACCACCTTGGAATCTTAAAATAGCCAAATGGTGCCGCTTCTAAACGGCTTTACTAATTTACCCTCAACCTTAATTGGGAAACAATGATTGTAGGCCTATATAAATATTTCGATGCTGAAGATTATTTAAAAAAAAAGGATAATATCAGAAATAGAGGTAGAATATGTATAGGAGTGAAAGATTACCTTCCTTGTACTAAAGGAAGTATGGGTAGAACAGAGCAACAGGAGAAGGATAAAAGTGATCACAGCATACAGATTGCCCAGTAGTGGATATGAAGTGCTTGAAAGATTTTGTGAAAGAGTTGAATGGTATGGCAATAATCAAAATAGTGATAGGTGGCGATCTTGAATTTCCAAATATTAAATGGGAGTAAGGATACCAGTACTACAGTATCAAAAATGCAGCACAGGAATTGATCAGTAGATTAATGAATCAAGATTATGTTTAGATACTTGTAGTTACTATCTAGAGCAGGGGTGCCCAGACTTTCTGGAGGAAAGATCTACTTCTACATCAAAAGAATAGTCATGATCGACCAAGCTATATTGTTGTTTTCCTCAAAACTAAGGGGTGAGTGTGTAAAAGACCACCTATAAAAATTCACCCAAACAAATGACACATCATACAAAATTGATCAATATAGCTTTTCAATTCGATGTGTGGTTAATAGTATTCACGATTTTCACTGCATATTATCCTTCAATTTGGGATAATCTGGCGAATATATATCACACTCCAAAGAACGGAAACACAACAGCTACTGAACTGAAAACAAAACCTTTCTTGAAAAATATGCTGGGCTAATAGTAGGTGGAAAGAGGTAGGGTCAAGTTCTTGTAAAGTTGAATATATTCTAATAATTTTAAATAATAAATTGTGTAATAAATTGAGTGGATCGACTAGAAAAGACGTCGCGATCGACTGGTCGATCGCGATCAACGTACTGGGCATCCCTGATCTAGAGTGATTGTCAGATCACAAATAAGGTCAACTTGATGTGTTTACTATCTAACCTCCTGAAATTTTGATAAGGACTGATGTAATATGGTATTAGTAATCATAAAATTACTATGATAGATACATGTATGAAGAATAAAGAATATCAGTAGAGGAGGTGATATGAAGAGAAGAATATCGCTATAATCAAGGTGACCAGATTTGAGATACGAAGATACAGTACGTTGGATAAGGGGATAAATGAAAATTGAATACATAAAAGATAATGTGTGTCTGGAGTAATATGGAGATGTGAACAATGTAGGAAAGCTTAAAATAGTGGTGGTATGCCTATTTGTAGAGGAAAAGAATATACAACAGTGGCTCAAAACATCTGATTCCTCTGCAACTGTCAGGCTCTAGTGATGCTGAAATGAACAAGGGTATGCTTCTAGGAAGCTCGTTAGTTTGGGGTACAAGCAGCAGTGTGTGGACAAATGTTGAAGATGAATTAAGACCTGGATTAGGGGTTTTTAGAATGAGGCAAGTTGTAGAAGAAATGAAAGTACGGGAAGGGAGTTATCTTACTTGTAGGTGGAAACGATCTGGAAAAGATGAGAAGAGGACGGAATGGACAAGACATAATGAAGAATGGGACGAAAGAACTTATAGTTGCTGCAAAGAAGAAGTTCAGTAACGGCAAGATTGCAATAAGTGCTATTATGTATCGTAAGAGAGAAACGGAAGAAACAGTAGATATAAGGTTAATGAAACAACAGAAATAGTGTGCTTAGAACACGTGTCGCGTGCTTTACATAGAAACAACCCACTGGATTCAGGAAAAAGATTCCAAGAGGAAAGGGGTTCATCTGAATCAACAGGGGACAACAAAGTTAGGCAAACTGGTGGGAAGAGTTACAGACAGGATGATAAGAAAAGCCAGGAAGTGACTACCGGTATACAAGATAGAGAATAGGCATAAGGGTGCATAAGGGTGCAGGGATTAATTTAGAGATAGTCCAATTAAAGAAGTTGACATTAAATTGTGTAAATGGTAGCATAAATCCAATAATTTTGAAATTGTACTAATGGAAGTATGCAGAAGTACGTTTATCTGCAACAAATTACATGGATTCAGGACTACAGTAGAAACTTTAACCTC
>CAXFZR010000357.1:15000-32500 GCA_964007535.1 Brachyptera risi
AAATGAAAAATGATTATTAAAAATAAAATATATTCAAATGTATGGTACTGGTACTGGTAATGTTCTTTCTATTTTAGAATCCAGAACCAAACTTGTCAACCTGACTTTTGACGAAATGAAAGCCTTTGAAGTTCAATTTTAATGCAAGGTAAATTTGCTACCTTTGTTCATAACTCATGCAGACATGAGTGATGTATGGTGGCAAGATTGATCCTCTAATTATCTTCCTTGAATCTATTCACAATTGAACATTTTCTTGAATTTGTCAATTTTCTTCACGGTCTTTTCTTTTCCTAGAGTTCATTCCAGTCCCTTATGGTCCTCACTCCTCTGAATGAATCAATTTTTACCCACACCTTATTAACTTCCAATCTATATCCTCCCCTAATACCTCTCCGCAACCCATTATCTACTCTGTGCTCAGTTCCTCCCATCAATTCCTGCTAACTCGTAAACAAAATTCTTGTGACTTGGTGGAATCTACTTGGATCACTATTGGGAATAGGGCATAATTGGGTCTACCAACTAAGAAATACAGTGAAATCTCTATGCATCGTTCCTGGATCCATCGTTTTCCTGCTTGTACCATTCATATTTTCTCACCTCACTCCCATATAATCAATGTTAAATTTTCCTGGATGGATTGTTTTCCTGCATGGATGGTTTTATTTTCCTGGTCCCTTGAAAAACAATGGATGGAGGTTTCACTGTACATGAAACAAGTCAAAAGGCAACCAATTCTCTATCTTCAATGATGCCGAATTGAAATTTTACAAACCTAGACCTACAAGGCCAGTTGAAGATGTTGGAATTTTTAAAAGGTAATTCCAAACTATAAAATAATTTTTGGTCACTTTGCAGTGTACTTAGTCCACCCTTGATGTCAAGTTCCCTTGGGATATTAGTGATGATATTGTGATATTAGGCCCATGTTACTAATTTACTTTATAAACACTTTTCAAGTATTCATTATTAGCCCTGGACCAACTGAATTTTTCTATGGTTTCCACCTAATTGTTCAGTGCTTTATAGCATAAACCACGATTAGATACTTGGTGACGTCAAATATCAGAGCCACATCAAATTTTTAAATTCATAATGTACATTTCAATGACATATTATAATCAAGAAGACCATTTTCGGACATTTCTTGTTCGAATGGTCTAAAAATAGAATTGTGATTACGTAATGCTATTTGCAAGTCTTTCAGCAGAAGTTTCACATATGGCTAGGGTCAGCACCCCAGTTTTTGGCTCAGCTATCAATATTGTAAAACTGCCACTGACAGCTATTGGACATCGACTGCTTTTATTTTGCAACCGATTCCTCACTTCTTTTACCTTATTAATAATCTAAATCATCCAGACTGAATTTAAAAGATGAAAATATGACATCAACATCTCCTTGTGCTCTATGCAAGTCAGGGTATCAATCATGACACGTGCTAAACAGATGTTCAATACATCTTACAGTTGACAGAACTGTAAGAGCGGCCAAAATGCAGGGTGCTGACCCTACCATTTCCATTTTACTGGTTGAACCAACTGTCATAATTACTGTTCTTATTCTTTTCTTATTTTTTTTCTATTCTTTGGATTGTTATGTTAGGTCAAGGCAATGTTTGTTTAAAGCCAGTTGACAATATTTTTTAGTCGACTACAATCACCTACTCATCATCTATTAGTTTAATTAGGTCATAAGAGCACTCATTTTAGAAATATTCAAATGTTTTCCATTTGAAAACAGTGATTTAGCAACTTCATCTTCATCTTTCCCCTTAAAAATGCAGGTCGAGCATGGGTTTGCTACATTTTCACCAAATCATTTATAAGACTGTATTTTTATCCAACAGAATGCACATATTTTGTAGGACCCTTTACATTATTTCTAAGTAGTATTGGGCACTGAACCAAACTGCACAAGTCGAGCAACGGACCTTAGTAAAATGTTATTTTCAATGATGGCAGAGTTGGAAGGCCATTAATACTAGCAGAGATCAGGCCTAGGGCAATAGGCCTAGTCCTAACATGGTTTTCAATTACAAAGCATGACTTACAAAGGACTGGTTCATTTTTAGCTGCAGCATAATCATCCACTTGAGTTTTAGGAACAACGGAAGAAAGGAGACGGCAGTTTATTCTAAAAAAGATTAAAAACAAGACTTCATACAACAATTTGATTGGGACATTGCAGCTTGCGCCTGTCAAGTTCATTTTCAAAGTCAACATCAGTACTTTTACTCCTATACCCAGATAATGACTCGGCCTAGGCCAAGCCTATAAAACTGTAGGACAAGGGAGTAGGCCTGGGGCATACCTCAAGGCTGGGCCTAGGCTAAGCCCTAAGGTAGGCTTATGACTTTAAAATGATGATAATAACTAGGGCTGACCCATTATAGAGACTGGATCTATACATTGAGGATATAGCATTGAATGCTTTCTCATAATACCAATTGTTTTATAAAAAATCTTATCTTTAATCTATTTGCCAGCCGCAAGTCTAATGTAGGCCTAGGCAATAATAATTGTCAACCAACTTAAGGTCTGGCAATTGCCCTATCATCATAGACATTAGCACTTTGAACTTATTTCTTCACTTTTATACATCCTAGTCTACTGGATTGGATAGATAAGATTAACATACCTTTGGACATTGCCTATCAAATTTAGAGCACGATAATTTATCATTTTGCTGATTTTAACAGATAATTTTGTTGAAGATAAGTTATCTTTCGACCTTCACCCACCCGACAACCATTAAAATATGTGCGCACAACGTGTGCGCACACATTGGGGAGCACAAATTACAATCACAAATATACCAACATTATAAGATACTCACAAAATTCGAAATGATAATGTATTCATTCGTTTTTATTTATTACTTATTTATTTACTAATTTTTATTATAACTTCAACAATTCTGTGCAAAAATTAAACAGCTCTTAACATCTGCAGGTGCAAGTGACAGCCGGATGCACAGGGCGCTCTTTTCAAATACCACGAGGGTGTAGTATGGCCACAGTTGGCCTGAGAGAGCCTATGTTGTTACGAGTATAGTTCATATCAAAGAGCTATATAACAGGGTTGGTTCATACACCTGAGTCCTGACTAGTGATGATTACAGTGGAGCGTTTAGCTTTTATGGGGCCCTAGACGCAATCTAATTTTAAGCCCCCCCCCCCCCCCCTACATGTACATTTGGAGAAATATAGGAGTTTGACGTTTTCAGTAGAAAAAAATCATGTTTATATAGTACCGTATACCGTATAATTTCATACCTCGTTAAAAATGTACTAAAAATGAATAGACTTATTTTTGTATTCAACATTTATGGGATAACAGCGAATAGCTGTTCCAAATAGATCACCCAAAGCTATTCAGAACAGCTGTGTTTTATAAAAATAACAATTGAAATATCAGGACTTGAAGGTAGGCTACAATAACGTTTGCTTTTATGTTTGAATAGTTATTCTTCAAAGATTAAATGTAAATGGGAAAATAAATTTAAACAACTCTATGTTACATTTGCTTTTTCCTGCACTTAAGTTTAGCAAAAGCATTGATTTGTACATTAAAATCATATTTCTCAATTTCTTCTGATTCAATACAATAATATTGCCAGACTCCTTAGCTGCTCTTAACTCATCGAGTTTCTGAGGTAGCTCTTGACTCTCTTCGGCGCAGAAAATGTGCGTTCTGCAGCATATTGCATACAGTACCGGTAGCAGTTATAAACAAAGTGTATATTGCGTTTAATTTTTTTTTTCATTACGGAAGGTTACAAATTTATTTAATAATTCAGAAACAAAGATATATCAAATAAGTAATTTGGAGGCCCCCCAGGGGGCCAGGGCCCAAGGCGCCGGCCTAGTGCGCCTAGGCCTGAACGCTCCACTGGATGATTATCTATTATTCGACGACCCCACTAGCAGCTGGATTATTTATTTTAAAAAAAGGAATATGCTCGCTACTACTTAAACCAGGCGTGGCAAATGAACAGTGCAGCAGCTGAGGCCCCAAATAAAAAGAACAGCATGTAAACAAAAAATAATCACCAGGAGACCAAGAATACATACAGTACTTAGTTTTGTTGGGTGTTTTTTTTTTACAATTAAAAGCTCAACTGAAGGCACAGAGTCTTCCACGAAAGTAGATCAGGGTATCTATATAATGCCTTGAAATTTGTTGGGTTGGAAAAAATAATTGGAGAATTATCACCCAATACATGTTATGTTAATAATGGAAATGTATTAGAATATGTTAATTATTATGAAGGCCAACTGAATGGTTTTATTGGACCAAGTAATTTATCAACAGATACTCAATCTGCATAGGCCTATAAAGAAAAATATGGTTGAGAAACTGCTCGAAGAATGGTTAAATTGTATTGGAAATCAAATGAAGGCCTACATGTAGAAAAATCTCGATTGCTTCATTTGTTGATTCAAAAAAAGCATTCAAAACTATTGATGGGAGTACATCACTTAGGGCCCATTTTACAAATGATAAATGTGTTTATTAAGCAATAATCAGCAGATTAACTTGCTAATCCAGATTAACAATATATCCAGATTAACAATATATCCAGATTAACTATATATCCAGATTAACTAAATAGATGAAGTGGGTTATTAGAACTGAAAAATTGAATGTATAATTAGCATGATAACTCTCTTGTAATATTATGCTGATGTTATTATTATTGTTGTAGTATTGTATTAATTGTGTATTGTTGTAATAATTGTGTGTATGTAAATAGCTAAATTGCTAATAAAGACTATTACTACTACTACTTACCCTTGGTAACCAATGTAATTTTTATTCCTTAATTAATAATTGGGTTGATGAACAAATTTTTATTTTTCGTAAAATGCAGTCTTGGTGAATTAGAAAAATATGTTATAAAAGGTAGGGCATTGAAATGGATCCAGTCATTCTCGTCTCGACACTCCCGGAAGATAAAATTTGGTGACTGATAAGTACTCATCTAGTTTGATTAGTAAACGATTTCGGAGTTCCACCAGAATCAGTCCTTGGTCCTCTGTTATTCATTATATATATATATATATATATATATATATATATATATATATATATATATATATATATATATATATATTTATATATATATATATATAAATATATATATATATATATATATATATATATATATATATAAATATATACATATATATATATATATATATATATATATATATATATATATATATATATATATATATATGGATATATATATATATATATATATATATATATATATGGATATATATATATATATGTATATAGAATTTGTTTCTTTCAGTGCAAATGCCGTTCTCTTTCAAAAATTACCACGCGCTCGGCGGGCTACAATAATTCCCCACCCCCTCCCTTCTGAAATGTGATGATCTTTCACTGCCTACTGTTTACATGTGGTATTGTGTATTATTAGTCAGTCTGGCTCCGAGAGGGCAACAGTTCACTTGTGTGTTGTGTTACAATACCGAAACGAAAATGCTTCTATCAGGAGAAATATTCTGCTGAGTGGAATTTTTTTTAAATTAGGAAGATACGAGGATCAACAACCAACTACAAATTTTCCTGCACCGAGATTTACAATTGTGTACTCAAAAATGAAAAAAAACACTATTTCAAGGTTGTCCAACAAATACAAGGCATGAATTCAAGATTAAGAAACTGTGCCAACAGTAATCATTACATACGACATAAGTTTATAATACCGTAATAAATAATTTTAGAATGAAACAGTATGATGAAAGATCTCTAGGCCTACATGAGAAAATAATAATGTATTTATTTATGATTCACACCGTGCCCCAAAGCAAATAAAACTCAATAAAACATCGTTCCCAAAAAAATTCCATGCGGGGCTAATCTTGGGGGGCCTTGCCCCCCAAACCCCCCGCAGGTCACCGGCTTCGCAGATGTTTCTTTCGAATGTTTCTTTGTCCCGGATTTTATTTCCCACAATCTGGTCACCCTAGCCACGATTAGAATGCATTTTAGATTCTAAAAGGAACATGTCTTTGCAATGTTTCGCCAGAATTTCACCCGGCATCTTTTCAGGCGACGGTGGTAAGCAGGCTGCAGGCGAATCGTGGAATTAGTTAAATTCAACCGTGACAAATTTACCGTTCATACTTATTCATCATCCAACATCGGCCGTGAAAATCTTTGTGCTCATATATATATATATATATACTAGCACATTTGGCCCGTCATATGACGTGCCCCCTCCCCTCCAAATCCCCCTTTCCCTCCCACTCAATCTCTCTCTCTCTCTCTCTCTCTCTCTCTCTGTCTCAATGACGTATTACTGCTGCGTTTGAATATAAAGTTCCACAGCACATTCTCGAACAACATGAGGGTCGAAATCGACTTCATGAAAGCCTCAATGTGGACGAAGAACTCTCCAGTGTTGATAACTACAACGGTTTCTTATGGGGCAAGCTGAGCTCAAAGCAAAATGAAATAGTAGAAGACGATTGTCGTCTACTATTTTTTCTAATATTGAAACAGCATTGGGTGCTAACAAAATGACGAAGTAAATGGTTCGCCTTCTCTTCCTCCCCCCCTCCCCCCAGCCACAATTGTGACTGACAGGCGACCAGCCATGGGAAAACCGGTTTCCCCCAACCCCTATCCGACACTAACGCCCGTCTCAGCACTCGAAACACCCATTCTACCAGGCTTCATAGAGCGGATGGACGGACGCACGGATAGATGGACACACGCACACTCTCCCTCCCATGATTTAATTAGTAAATATATATATATATATATATATATATATATCCAATCTCATATTTCAATTTCATATTTCAAAATCTTTTGAAATAATTAAATATATAATAAAATAAAATATTTCAAAATCAATATTTCCCATCCTTTTAAAGCAAAATGACTTCATCCAGCAATGTTCCTTTGAATTAGCATGCGTCGCAAGTCTGCGAGACCAATATCTTGAATGGAAAAATACATCGGAATTGAAAAAACATGTTTCATGTTGAAATGATCAAACACAGCCGAATACAATTTGTGGAACTTAGAGCACCCAGTTAAGTGAGTTAACCAATTGTGGGTGTTGTGTCACGAGCTTTTAAATAAATGTTCTGAAAGATGTACCTTGGTGTGAATTTGTAGATGTGAATTGTTCCATTGAATGAAATTATCATTATGATTATTACATTTGCGCTTGTCCAGTATACAGTTCTATAACATAACGAGTCTGTCTTCCACATTCAACCATTTTTCTCTCTCCTGCCTTTGTGACAGCGGGTTACCAATTAAGATTTTAATCGAACATTTGTTTGTATTACACACAATCAAACACTGCGGCTGGGAGACCGTTGATTATAGTTGAATATACGTTTAATTGAGGAACATGTGTAAGTCGGTAAGGCAGTCGCCGCCGGTCGGTCTCTTTGGCTCATCAGTTATTGTTGAATTTACTGGTAGCGCTGCAAATAATACTGTCTTTCCAGTGCACATGTACGCGCACCCATCCTCGGGTCTCAAGCCCTGTTGCCCGAATTACACTTTTGCACCACTCTTGAAAACGAGAAAAATAGCAATGTTGCCACACTGCTTCTTCAACAAGCTTCACAAGCAGAGGCTCGACCATGGCTTACCTCCACTCCAGGTAAAAACATTGACCCTTAAATAAAAGCAAACCTCTAAATTTTAAAAGGTATTCAGATGCTGCGCAGACTGCATTGTGGCATCATGTAATGCATAAAACTGAAAAAAAGAATTATTTCAATTTTTTTTCCATCTTCAGGATGAGCTCAGGCTCAGGCCCAAGACTACGCCTGAGGCTTGGCCTCATGGGTCTCATCTGGCGAGCCATAGCTGACTTACATTGTGAAAGTTGGCATAAAAGATGCAACAACAGATTCCATGCGCCTTTTTGACTAGAAAAGTATTACCGTTAATTTAAGATAGCAAAAATGTAAAAATTATTGTGATGATAATGATGACTAGTCTACTTGAAATGATAATGATGACTAGTCTACTTGAAATGAAAATCATGACAATTTTCTAAATAATATTGATTGCAGTGAAATATCTCAAGTAGGGTGACCGTACCTCCAAAAATATTGGGGAATTTGTATGAACCATGTTTGTGTATATATATATATATATATATATATATATATATATATATATATATATATATATATATATATATATATATATATATATATATATATATATATATATATATATATATATATATATATATATATACATGTAAAAATAGCAATTGCTATAAAAGCGATGAAATCTCAAAGTGCTTTTTTAGATGTTTTTCTGATATTTCTCCATCTTTCAATAAGTTTGGTCTTGTTCTATAATGTTTTTGAAAAGGCGACAAAGCGCTACAAATGTCTGAATTTGCTACATTTCAATGTATTGGCGATATAGATGCTATATTCGGAATAGAAGCATTATAGATGCTATTTTTTTACAAAATTATTTCAATTGAGGTGTAAACGGGTGAAGTTAGTTGGCGAATTTGGAAAAAAGTGCAGATGCAAATTCAGGCAGCAGATGAGGCGTAGGATTAACCTGCTTGTGGAAAAACACTATTTTTCTGAAAAATATCAATTGGGGTGTTTCTCTTGTATGCTATTGCACATTATCTAGTGGTTTTACCGCACCGTTGTTATGCTAGAGAACGTTGTTGCACTACAAAACACGATGTTTCAAAATAATAGATGCACCAAAGCGCTGCTTTTCAAATTCTAAATACTATGAAAAGAAAAAATAGAAGCTATATTTACATGTCTCTCTCTCTCTCTCTCTATACAGTATATATATATATATATATATATATATATATATATATATATATATATATATTGGGTTTAACGACGCACTGTAATGATGACTAAGATCTATTGGCGTCGAATGGATGATTAATGAGATGATGGGATGAGATGAAGGTTTTTTATGGGTAATGGGAAGGATAGTGGGAAGGAAGCGGTCGTGGCCTATATTGTGGGAACCATCCCGGCATTAGCCTAGACTACAGAGGGAAACCACGAAAAACCCCTGTAAAGATGGACGGTAGCGGGGATCGAACCGGGTCCGACATGCACACTACCTCCCGGGTCACATGGAGCAAGTGCGTTAACCACTCGGCTACCTGTGCCGGTAACCATGTTTGTGTTGTTTGCAAATTTGAACCGCATCGACAGTGAATGAAATATACAAGATCAGAAAGAATATAATATTCAACACTTGTCAATTTGACATACGTGCAATTAATGTTTGTTTGATTATATATTTCCTTCAATATCTGATTACCCACCATGTACACAAAATCACTCATCTCCCTTCAAATAACATCTCGTTCTTAATGAGCCAAGGTACACATACAAATAAACAACCAAACAGTAGCTCAGAGGCAGACTAATACTTGTGGTGAATCCTGTGCAAAACCCCCATCGTAGTCGTATAGCGTCCGGAAATAAACTTATTTTCGCCTTTAATAGAAAATTCTGATTCTTATACAAACCAGGACAAATGAGTGCCAAGAGTCTTTTTTTGGGACACCGGGACAAGAAATACGAATCCAGGACAGTTTGGTTTCCCAGGACGGATGGTCACCCTAGCATCAAGTCTATTTATCACTTCAAAACAAAAGCTGATGTCCATCCATTACAGTACCGGTAGCTGAAAAGAAGTGTGCTCTATTTCAATTATACGAAGCTACTTTTTAAAATACAGCAACCACAGAAGAAGCAAGTAAATGAATCGAGCAAGTGTTTACAACACTGTATGCTATAATTGCTAATACAGAATAAATAAAGAATAATAAGTCAATAATGAGTCAAATAAAATATAAAATAAGAATGTCTCGAATATCCCTGAAAAATAGCATAATCTATAGAAAATGTTTTCTTAATACATAATTTCATTAAGGCATAGAAAGTTATAATTACAACAGACTAATAACTAATGAGTAACACATGTTTCCACTTTCAACAAAATTGTGAAAATTGACATCTATTGGCGTATGTTTGCGTTTTATTTATTCCTCTCCAGATTCACAACCACTTCCAGAAGAGTTTCATTACCAGGATCTACATCATTCAAACTTCCTCTCTCATTCAATGGGTGCACTGGAGTCAAGTCTATGGAAGGGGCTCGACTGCTTAATAATGTACTCCAATCAGCCGATTGCCAAGATATATCATTGACTGATGTTTCAATCATTTCTGGTTCATCACACTCTAGAATGTTTTCTGCTAATGTTGGAGCAATATCAGCAGCAGGATTGAGATCAAAAGGTTTCACACGATCATCTTCATTGATTAGTGAAAGATTGTGGCTACTATCACTAGGAACTATAATATTATTGGAATCCTCAAAAAAATGTGTACTTGATGTATACTTGGTGCTCATCTGCTGTGTCACATTCAACTTCAGTATTGGTAAACTTATGCTTTTGCCAGTACTCAGTAACATATCTGAAAATTGTCTCTGTATATTTTTAGAATCAAATTTCAATTGTTCTACAATATGCTTATTTTCTGATGAAGAAATTGTTTCACAGTTGGTATTATTCATACTTCGACTTCCTATATAAAAGGTTAAATCTGGACAGCTCTTTGTTTTGAAAATATAATTGAACGGTCGATAAATCAACAGCTTTTTGAGGTTTGCAGTAAGTTTTCCTGATGCTAAATCCAAACCAGAAATTAGCAACGTTTTAGTTATTTTCTCTTTGCATCGGCTACACAATACGGTATCTTTTATGCTAGAGATCTCATTTTCCTTGAAATTTGCCAAGTCTCTTGCCAACAGATCCTGTTCATGTATATAATCTTCATCGGCATCCAAGATTTGCGACAAAGTCTGTGCAACGTCAACAGTTTTCCTTTTCTCTAAATTATCATCTAGGACTGTTTTCCAGCGAACACCCTTCTTTTTGCCTGTACTTGAAAAAGGAAGTTTGTGCTTATTGTCAGCAATTTTTGGCCAAGTTATATTCATAGTTTTTTTAGGTAAGACCTGATTCAAATTTTCCCTCGAAGACGACAGATATTTATTCTTAGTTTCTTTAGGGTTTAGGGACAGTACACTTTCTCGAGATTTTTCAATGTGGGACTGCATACTTGAGCAAACTATTCCTGACCCAACATTCAACTTCAATCCTTCACCACTTCCTATATCAGAATCTGTTCTCATATTCTTTTCTTGTAATTTAACCATCAAACTTTGCTTTTCAATGCCATTAAAGGAATCAGGTTCCACGTTCTTCAAACTATTCTCAGACTGTCCTAATGTAGAGGAACTGTGCCAGGGTTTTCCATTCAAACTAGTCACATGTTTCCTGCTGGCTGCTGAATCTGAACGTGTTAACGATGATTTCCAAAGGCTAGAAACTGGTAGATCCTTTTCGAGAGCCGAAGAAGATAAATCGACAATTGATGACTGACAGCTAGGTCGCCGTGCCCTAAACACAGAAGAAAATCATTAGGAAAGACTAGAAAAGAATGCTTTGCACAAATATTTTGAGATTGACCAGAAATATCAAGGGAGTATAGTCTATACAAATTTGATCACAATTATTTGAACCACTTAAATTATGCTCTTATCATTTTCAAGTAGAACCTATAACGCTAAATCCAATACTTCATTATACCTTTCGGAATTAGCCTGTACGTCAAGATGTTAATAGATTCAAACGTGACATTTTGTACATTACAGAAAGTACATTATATCTACCAATTGCAAAATTTTGATGTTGCATATCATCCAGGACACCAATAAACTAATATTTTGCTAAATTGTCATACAGTCTAACCTAGGACTGAAGTTGAAGTTTCTCTGACCCAATTACTGTTACAATGGATACGTTATGGTTTAAATATAAGTCATGCAAGATTTCCAACCCCATGAGAAATACAAGCTTGGGCAGATGAACTACTTCTAGGAAGAGGATGTTATCTTACCGCCAACTGCCTGCTGCTGGTGCTGCCACTTGGAGATTAAGAATACTATTTCTAGGCGTTGGTAGCTTCTCCTTATCATCATCCTCTTCAGTAATCTCAGGTAGGAACATAATATGCTTTTCTTCAGGTACTCTGAAAAATTGAAAAAAAATTGAATTAATACTAACGCAAGCATGCATTTCACGTTTGTTTACATACCGTAATTGATTCCTGTCAAGCTAAATACTGGAGCACCAATATTCACTAATGTCAATTGGAATAATATTCCAAGTACAAGTGTGAGATCCAAGTTTCATGTATAAATAAAACGAAGACCTATTACAGGCCAACACAGGGAACACACCCCACATGAGATTCTGTGTCTCTTTCATAAATTTGTTTTTTTCATTAATGCTCATTATATTTCCTGTGCCTATTGTACTAGTGTACAGAATTATCCTCGTATTAACATAATAATGAAAAGATATCAAATGGAAATGAATTAATGGAAAATTTCAACACGAAAAACACTCAAAAATTCTTTGAACTATACAAGGATTCACAGTTTCTCCGCCTGTTGTGTGCTACGTACAACAATTTTGTGTATGTCGAAGATCACTTGGTGATGTACAGTATTAATATTTTCAAGTATACCGTAGTATTTAAATAGTTCAGTTTGAGGTGATGTGGTGTCATGGTTCAATTCCCTCTTCTTTCATTTAGTTGAGATATTCTCCAGATTATGGATATTATTTTCAAGTCAGTGAAAGAGAGGATGTTTTTAATTTGTAAGCGCCCAGTTGAACCAATTTTATCGGTCGGCCATCTAGCGATCGGAATGCGTGTGAGGGGGTAGCAAAGTGAAAGTCGCGGACTGTCAGCAGAAGCAGGGTAGAAGACCACGCGGTCAGGAGGTTTAGGAAGAACGCGCATAAGAAAGAAGATTGTTGAAGACGGAGTTCATTTTTAGATGAGCGTGGCGAAGATTCCATTTTGCATACCGAAAAAAATGGGCTTCGTTTTCATGTTGTTTTTTTTCGTTTGTTCGTGCTTTTGTACGCGGCATAGGGTACAGATCAGGAAAAAATACCTAGATAGACTTGAAATTTCCTCTACATATTTCTGTTATACCAGAATAGGTTGGGATTGATTTTCAGAAAAATCGGTAAAAAGTTTTTTCAGGAAAGAATTCGGAAAGTTTGAGAAATTCTCATAAGAGTAACATGGATGGAAAATACTCGAAATGTGAACAATTTTCAAAAACTTCAAAATTTTCACTGAATATGGAAAACATAATCACGGATATTTTCAGTGACTTTCACAACATTTGAATGGGAAATAACAGAGAAAACGCAATAAAAGTATCCATTTTATTGGAGGTTGGGATCAATTGGTTTTGCAAAGTGTGTATGCGACAGGTTGCAGCACTATAAATATCAACAAGTTGCAGGTAAGGTTTTTGAACGTTCAAAGTCTTTAAAGTTTAAAGACGAAATATTTTTCATTCTAGATTTCCTTACTTCTAAGCTCATCTCAACGCAAATCCCGCATTTTCCTAGTTAATAACTACGTGTGCGAGTGTGGGCCTACACAACATTACCGGTATCGAATTAGTATTAATTTTGTAAACACTTGGCCTGGATGGGGTATTGTGATTTGGTAAAGAAGAGAGTTAGTGGCAATATTGGAGATAAAGGAAATATAACACTAAAGCTGTAGTTCAAAGTCAAACATTATACTAATTATAATCGTATGATAATCTAAACTCTTCTCTGTATATTTGTATTATTTATAATTTTAGGGTTATAAGTTCCCCTTCTTCTTGAACTGATTGACACCCAGACCTCACCTTTAATTTCATATTATTTTTTTATCAAATCCTTCCCTGCTCCCCTGGCACACATCACAGCAGCGGACGTCACAGTGAATGTGAGAACGGGTGAACCAAGGACTAATTACTCTTTTTTTTTTTTTCATATTGGGTTTTAAAGACGCACTGTAATGATGACTGAGATCTATTGGCGTCGGATGAATGATTAATGAGATGATGGGATGATGAGATGAAGGTTTCATGGGTAATGGGAAGGATAGTGGGAAGGAAGCGGTCGTGGCCTATATTGTGGGAACCATCCCGGCATTAGCCTAGACTACAGAGGGAAACCACGAAAAACCCCTGTAAAGATGGACGGTGGCGGGGATCGAACCGGGTCAGATATGTCCCTTTATCTCCCGGGTCACACGAAGCAAGTGCGCTAACCACTCAGCTACTGTGCCGGTACTAATTACTCGCGATCAACAGACTGACGATCATGCACTTTCATGCTATGTAAACAACCATGTGTAGAGACCTGATTCAGGCTTCAGATACACCAAACAATGAGACGTGTTTGGTAACTCTGTCATATATCGTCCTCCAAGCCAAGAAAACGAAAACTTGATTGATTTTGGTGATATTTTATTTGATCTCAGTTCAAGATATATTATTATTATTGTTTGCTTAACAACCCCACCAACAGCTAGGTTATATGGGGGTACGAATGAGCTGGTGATTATGAAAATATGAAGTGATTATGAGTGAAAGGACGTTTACAAAAATCCATGTCTTACGCGGGATTCGAACCCACCCCCAGCGGTGACTTCAGTTTCTGAAGCAGTGCCTCAAATGACTGAGCTTCTGTAGGCAGCAGTTCAATATATAAATATTTCACTTGTATAAGTGACTGGAATGTAAATGTGCTACGTGCCGAAACAAATACATATAAAACATTGAATAGCATGCTAGTCACCCTAGATCTGTTCCAAATTGTAACATCTCTCAAACAAATAGCAAGTGCATCCCAATCTGTAATATTGATCTCATTATTGTTAAATCTCTGCATGAAGTGATCAACATAAACCAGCTACCTCCTCCAGGTACTGCTGATCATAACACTATTACACTAACTTACAATATCAATGTACCAAAAAAAACTCCAATATTCCATACTTATAGGGATTTAAAAAATATGAATTCTACTTATTTTTCAATAGATGCTCAGAGCTTAGACTGGAGAGTTTCCGTTGAAGCACATGCTAATGTTAAGAGAGGACAATGGTGAGTTTTACAACATTTTTTTGTCATTAGTTATCTTCAAGTTGTATATGCTCTGTATGTCCTATTCAATATCCTGGTTAGCTAAAATCCATTTTTAGTTATCAAATGTACGGATTTATTCAACAAGAGGTAGGTTAAAGTAGTTATGTCCAAATGAATACCTCAACTTCTCTCCTCGTTTACTCAGCTCGTGGTTTTACTACGCAACATGAATTTGGAAAGCGAATTCCAAAAAAAGTTATCGAGCGATATGCCTAATTTTTTTGTGGGTGTTCATAGTTCAATTAGCTGTGATCTGTAAGAGGGATTTTTTTTATTGTTTTGATAGTGCAATGTCAATAAATATTTTATTTGTTTTTGTACATCTGTAAATTTTGTGTAGTATTCAAAAATATAAATATATGAGGAAAAATCAAATTAATAAAAAAGTGGTCTTACAGATCGCTCATAATGATTTTGTGAAGAATAAGAATAATTAATCATAAACTTAGTTTCAATATCATTGATGTAGCAATCTTTCAGAGAAAAAAAAATGTGAATTTTTCATTCAAAATTCCCCCCAATTTTTTTTTTTTGTAAATTTGAAATGGCAGATATTTTTTTTATTATTAAAAAATATCCTAGATTTAGAGAAAGCATACAACCATCTTTCCAGAGAAAAGGTGTGGGAGAGTCTGAGGGCAAAGGGCATACATGTAGGGATGATAGACCAAGTGAAGAGTTTGTATCGAGAATGCAAGGCTTCGGTGCAAACAAATGGAGGCAGGACGGAGTGGTTTGAGGTAAAGAGTGGAGTTAGGCAGGGCAGTGTCCTATCACCTATGTTGTTTGTAATGGTGATGGATGAGATGATCAGAGAAGTGGAACCACCAGAGAAGGAAGGCCCAGGGTCAAAGACAATAATATATGCTGATGATATCTTGTTATGGGGAGACAGTAGAGAAGAGGTGCAATAGAAAGTAGAAAGATGGGAAGAAATGACAGAGGAGTTTGGGATGAAAATTAGCATGGAAAAGAGCAAAACAATGGTGATGAGCAGAGAGAAGAGAAAGAGTGAAGAAAAAGTACAGCTGCAAGGTCAAGAACTGGAAGAAGTAGAAGAGTTCTCATACTTGGGAAGTATTGTCAGTAATACGGCAAAAGTAGAGCTAGAAGTGAATAAGAGAATAGCAAAGGCAGACGGGCTATTTCAAAAAGTAAGGAAGCTGATTTGGAACCAAGATTTTCCGAGGAGTGGGAAGATACTCATTTATAATGGGTACTACTTGCCTATCTTGACATATGGAGCAGTTACATGGTCAATCAACTGGAGAGAAGAAAAGAAAATGAAGGCAGCAGAAATGAAGTTTGTAAGGAGCGTAGCAGGAGTGTCAAAGTTGGAGAAGAAGAGAAGCAGTAATATAAGGAAGGAAGTGGGAGTGGGAAGGTTATCATTTAAATTGGAAAGGAGAGACTTAGGTGGTACGGGCATATGCGGAGAATGGAAAAGGAGAGAATACCGAGAGCAATGTTTGAGATAGCAGAAAACAATAGAACTAAGAGAAGAGTTGAAAGACCAAGAGAAAGGTGGCAGGAGGGAGTCAAGTTCGGGGTAGTCAACCGAGGAGAAAAATGGGAAGAAGTGGACGAGAGCTGGTGGGAGAATAGAGAACGATGGAGGGAACTCGTAGGAAGAGAAGAAGAAATAGAGGATAGGCCTAGCAGTAGTAAAGAAGAGGAGGAAGAAGTCGGAACTGGCAGGAACCGATTGATATGAGAAGTCTGCCCTAGAAAAACTGGTGGGAACACCCTCTGGCCCAATTTAATTAGTTATCTGGGTTTGAGATATATATATATATATATATATATATATATATATATTATATATATATATATATATATATATATATATATATATATATATATATATATATATATATATATATATATATATATATATATATATATGTATTAAAAAAAAAAATGCTGAAAGTTTGAAAGAAATTGAAAGATTATTAAAGAAATTGGGAATCTCACCATTGTCCTCCCTCAATGATAAAGTCACCTCCCTAAATTGTATGATGGTGGACTTAATGAAAAAACATGCTCCCCTCAAAAGAAAGCGCTTCTCCAAGCCTGCAACCCCTTGGCTGAACGACGCTTATTATACTTACAATGATACTTATTAGCATTAAAGCTAAGCATAAAGCCTGGAATAGAGCTAAAATCTTCAAAGACAAAAAATACTGGGACTTTTTTAAAGAACTTAGAAATAGAGTAGGAAATGAGATAAATTCAGCAAAACGTCGTCACTTGAACGAGTTGCATGGCATGAATAGCTAAGATACGTGGAAATTTGAAAAACTAACAATATGGTAGCATCAAATAACAAAACCTCTCTTCCAGTGTTATTCAATTAGCCTAATGCTATGAACCCATATTTCAATAGTATAGGATCA
>CAXFZR010000358.1:0-47500 GCA_964007535.1 Brachyptera risi
ACTGCTGAACTCGAGAAGGTAATTCTCATAAACACTTATGACATAATGAAAGCATGAAATATCTGATGGAATTAATAACTCCAGGCTCAATTATTCGTATTGAGCTGAGCTTCTGTAAAGAGTTATCCAAAACAAATGAAAAGACTGATCTTATCATACAACTTTTTCTCCTCCTCCGTGGCTCAATCAACTGTCGCACTGCCGTGAGAACTGAAGTCAGGTCGGGCATGGCTTCTAGTCACGCATAACGCATGACTTTTTTAAACATACTGCCATCTATCATCCCTTCATCGTTCCATCATCCTCGACTCACTCGCACAACCTAGCTGTTGCTAGTTAAGCATCATGCAATAAATAAAATACGATTTATCCTTTGTTAATCTACACCTTCGTGAAATGTATTCAAATCAATTCCAACCCATTATCCACGTCTGAATTTGTCTCCAGATATGAGTGCATCTGTGTGTTATTAATGCTATAATGTATTCCCGTGTGTGTGTGGCGCGAATCTGCAACTGTCCCCGGGAGGCCTGGCCTCGTACCACGCTCGAAAAAACAAAACATTCAACTGTACAACACGAGAATCCGCGTTGCCAACCGTGAAGCTAATTTCTATACATGTTGGCCAACCTGCGCGAACAGAATAGTATGAAAACTGATACCACACTCTCGACAAACACCGGAACTGCACTATGGTGGTCGATAAAGTTATTGTGCCACTAAAGTGCAGAGGAAAGCTAATTTTAGACATGTTTATACTGATTACACTGGTTTAAGAGAGAGAAGAAGGTCGTATAACGATATAATAATTGTTGAAACTTCAATTACCACATAAAACTAGCTGCAATTTCAGGTTTCGATATTTCCGAATGATGTAGTTAAGTTCCTTGTTCTGGGTCTCGTCCTGAAAAATCAAAACACTGAGAATATGTGTTTATTCATTTATCATGTCTTATTCACATGGACGAAGCTCGGTCGTTGATAACTTAACTTCCATTCAATCTATTCAAGACACATAACATTGAATGCAAACTATGAGTATAACTTATTAGTGGATAAGTATTACACAAAAGTAACATATTATATGATCAAATTTTATGGTTGAAAAACATGATGATGTCAATGGATCTGATGTTCAAATAATAATAATAACAGTTGAGTTATAACAACTGAATTGTCCACATTTATTACTGCTACAATAATTACAATACCAAAGACCTGCTGATGATCCAGAAGCTACTATCTCCCATGAAGTCTGCGATGTGTACTGATGCATGTGATAGTTGGATGAGCGATAGCAAAGACTGCCATCCTTCTCTTATGGAGCTTTGTCTGTTTGTTTCCGAGCACTGCACAGATCGCATGGTTTATCAAGAAAACAAGGAAACAAGAAGCTTGTTCGGTATATGTAGACTTGAGCCTGATTCACAATTGATTATGGAATGGTGCTCAAGAAATAGCAATAGTGTTATAGTGTATAGGGACAGGTGGGCCACAATGGCATCTTATTTAACCGGTTCAACGCCAACCCAAATCATTTTTTGGCCTTGAACGGATCGAATTTAAGTGGCAGTGTCCAAGGCCTCACAAGGCCTTCCAGATCATTCTATCATCATTCTATTATTCTTTTAAAATAATATATTAGGCCTTGCAGCAATTGTCAAAAGTAATTTTGACATTCATTCCTTGAGAATGTCTGATTTGAATCTCAGAAAAAAATAAAATACTCGAAAACATAACGGTAAGTCACTTGACTACAGTAGTAATATCATCCGATTGGTCAGAATTTGACTTGTCATGAATGTTATAAGGAATAAGTCATGATAGATGGATTTTTTTCATCTCTTATGACTTATCACCTGATCACTATAACCATGTTTCTCATTGTGAACGGTTACATGGAAATGCCATCATCCATTTTGCTCAAACACTATAACACTATTGCAATTTCATAATCACTATTCCATATTTCATTTGTGAATCAGGCTTCATCCAACTTGGAACTGTGGGCCTATAGTTTTGAGGTCACATCTGTTGGACTATTCCAGAGAAGTAGACTATCACTCAAAGTTTCTGACAGATCCATGAGATTCGTCCGAGAGGTATAATTTAAAAAATAAAATCTCAGAAAAATTACAAAAAAAAAAAATCCGGATGTAAAAACAGTATTCACAAACATTATTACAATTGGCCATTGTAGATCGTTCGCCCTCGTGATGTCACAAATATAGAAACCAATCAAGTGGACAGTAAAGCAGGGGAAATAGGGAAATAACCAATCAAGGTATCTAAAATTTCCCCTGCTTCCTTTAAGTCACGCCCATCTACAATAGTCAATTTTGTATGCAATTGACGAGTAGTGATTGACCCACCCACAAACGTCACAAAACAAAACACCCAATAATCAAATGGGCTGCTTGTCATGTGGGTGAATTGACATTACCTTTCAGAGTATCTCTAAATGCCCAAATGAAGTATATATCAAGGTGGCCTGCCGATAAGCCACGCCCATCACTAGTAGTCAATTCTAACCAGCCATTTTGGAGAGATTGATTTGACGAATGTTTTCTATTCAATCAATTGACAAAAGTGTTAACAGAACCATTGTTGAGATTCACGGATTTCTATAGATTCTTTACCAAATGGAGTATATTTCACAGGAGTCAATGTTTGTAGAGTTGTCGAATGATACTTCATGAATTCATATTGAAACGTTCTCGAATGAAACGTGTCCATTCATTTTCTTGACTGACTTCATTCACAAAGACAGAGTTGAAAGAAACTCTTTTACATCAACAATACAGAACAACTGTCTTTCACAGCATCTGGTTCCAGTAGCCCATTAATCACCACCTCTCGGAACCACATCATCCAAGGCCTCCAGACTCGCCACAATATAGATGTAGGATCGCTCATCTCACAACGTATATAGGCTGTGGCTGAATGTCACCTAGTCAACTTGCTAGTTCGACTGATGACGTCACATAGTTGATGACGAAAGTTGCATGTAGATAACCTATCAAGTCGGTAGTTCATAGTAAACGAGAGTGTGATGCTAGCTTCACGTTCTAGCCGACCAGATCGAAATGGCGATCGCTAAGGGGAAGGGCGAACTGAATATAAGTGGATACAGATATGATTCATTCCAATAATATCCAACTTGTCACTTGTGGCATTTGAGTACGACTGAAAACTGTCTGAGAGAGTAAGATGAGGGATAATGCAAGTTTTGTATCTTGGTGTTTTTCCTTTAACCCTGTGGATAAGCAGGCTGACTTTTTGAACAGAACTAAAACTCCCAGAATGCAATACCAGCGATCTCGGCTGCTAGGAGCACAGAGGAGGCGTGACGCGCCTGCGCATTGAATTCTTAAGAGGGTGTAATGCAGTTTCGTAGTTTCTACACTCCATAGTCGAGATAAGATAGAGTCGACAATTGTTCGAAAAGTAGTAGGACATAGCAGGTGGAGTAGAAGAAAGAAGGATTCATACTTGGAAGCGTTCAGCCACAGCCTTAGTGTGCTTGCCCAGTGTTCATGATTCAGGCGTGGCCACTGATGAGATGACATTCCATCAGGCTTGCTTGCCAGTTGAAAGGAAGCTGACAAAGCCTACTATCGAAGAACCATGCCAGGATTCTCTTCAACGTCGAAAGGAAACCACAAAATAGTTTGATTCATGACAATCGATCATTGCGGGAATCGAACTCCGGTCTTCCGAATCATAATCAGTGAAATGACGACTTATCTACCTGTCGTTCGCTATTTTCTTATATTGGGTTTAATGACACACTATAATGATGACTGAGATATATTGGCGTCAGATGGAGGATTAATGAGATGATGGGATGATGAGATGAAGATTTTATTGGTAATGGGAAGGATAGTGGGAAGGAAGCGGTCGTGGCCTATATTGTGGGAACCATCCCAGCATTGGCCTGGACTACAGAGGAAAACCACGAAAAACCCCTGTAAAGATTGATGGTGGCGGGGATCGGACCTGGTCCGACATGCCCACTGCCTCCCGGGGTCACATGGAGCAAGTGTGTTGACCACTCAGCTGCATGTGCTGGTCTGTCGTGCGTCATGTATTACATAATGCAGCTAACATTCTGTGATCATCATTGTCTTTGTTGTGAAGTGTGGAGTCTACTTCCCAGCTTTCACTCGACGTTTTCTCTCCATGTAATTGATGATTGTATTGATGGGTAACCATCGCAGTGTTCTTCAAACCTCGTGACACAGTCACTCATTCACAAACATCCATGAGTATGTACACGATAATATATCATCTTCCACCGAGAAGAGTGGCCGAGTGATTGATACACTGAACCGTCATTCAGAAGACGGGGGCTCGAATCTCACCATGGTCGATCATCCTATTAGGGTCTTTTCGAGGTTTCCCTCTGACGTCGAGGTTAATACTGGGATGGTTCCTTATCAACATGCCACGACTGACTCTTCACCACTATCCTAAGATACTTGATATAATAACCTTCTATCTCATCATCCCACCATCTCATAAATCATACACCGACGCCAATAGATCTTAGTCATAAGTACACAGTGCGTCGTTAAACCCAATATAAACAATAAATATATAATTTTCCTCATGTGTAGATATTGAAAAATGTATGAATAGTTGAAACGTCTGAAAACTGGTCGTTGCAGCGTATAGTGAATACATGCATATAATTCACATTAGTTGTCCGATCGACCAAGCGAATATTACAACATAGAAACCAATGTTTTCAAACATCAACACAATAGAAAAAAGTTACCTTAATGAAAAAAATTCTATCTCCGCAAAACCGTTGGAATAAAAAAATGGAGATGATCGAGCGTCATCACGTCGATTCTTTCATTTTGTTCTTGATCATATACTTGTCTCCACGGAAGATACATCAACTACCAACGAGATAATTGCTAAATCTTCACCAATTGAAGGAAAGCTCACAAAGATTTCAAACAATTGACGCTTTGGGGGAAACTTGGTAGTGTTTCTAGTAGTTTCTCAGTATTTTCATTCATATTATTCCAACATCTGGACACGAGAACGATTTTGTAGACCCGCTAAGTCACGAGAAGTTGACTTGTCTGCGGGTCTACTGACATTTGAGGATCAGACGAATTGAGGATACAATATATGCAGTCTGGATTATTCGAAGAAGATCTGTATCGCTTTGAAACTGACCGTGATAAATCGGTGACAAGAAACAAACTAGTTTTCCCTTTCAAAAATAAGTCTGAAAAGTGAAACCAAAAGGATTAAACTGCTTTTTCAGTGTTTTCGAATGAAAATCGAGAGAGAAATCAATCAATGTCGGGCATATTTTGTGTTATACATTCTATAAACTCATGGAGAAGAAAATTATTGGAAATGATAATGGAGCTCCATTCAATGGATTCTCCAGTTGGAATGAAATTCAAGCCTTAACTCACATTCTACACTCACGTGAATACATTCCACACTTACAAGCATACATTTCAATAATAACATATAATAATGATCATAATAATATAATTATATATTTATTATAATATGAATGAAAATATTGATGATATCAAACCTAATGGGAACAATCATGTTGCGATCGAAATGAATCAAAATTCCTTCCATCTTGTATTATGGCGATATCTCTCTCTCTCTCTCTCTCTCTCTCTCTCTCTCTCTCTCTCTCTCTCTCTCTCTCTCTCTCCCTATATATAAATATATGAATAAATATATATATATATATATATATATATATATATATATATATATATATATATATATATATATATATATATATATATATATATATCCATATATATCCATATATATATATATATATATATATATATATATATATATATATATATATATATATATATATATATATATATTTTTTTTTTTTTTTATAGTTGCACAGCTCTGGAACGCTGTAGTCTGAATTCATCGGTACGATAGACTGATATGATCCAAGGTTCTATACTCTCCTTGTCGTCGTGACGCTGTTTTGGCAGTACGTGCATGTGCAGTATAGACGCCCGGCGTCGAGGCGTCTCTTTCATCAGTGATTCAGGCGTCGCATTGTTACGCTCCTCTAAATGGGCCGCTTCAGTCATATAAATCAACGTGGATCGTACAGGTGTATACCCTATATGTTCAGCAATGTTCAACTAAAACCATTGTGAAAGGTAATTTACGTCGAGTCGTCATATACTCTCTCTCTCTCACTTTCTATCTCTATCTGTCTCTCTCTCTCTGCTTTCCGCCTCTCTCTCTCTCTCTCACTCTTTCTCTCACCCTCTCCATTTCTCTCTCTCTCTCGTTCACACTGGTTTTCAATTGAATTAAGCAACAACCATTTATATCCTGAACAGAACAATAAACAGGATAAGTTGAGCTGACTTTCTATCGAAACTTCTATGATATTAATTCGTGTTATCACTTATTCGCTGTCTAATTCAATGCACTTGGAGGGAAATAATACCGAATTGTAATTCGGCGTGACGTACTTTGTGGAAATCTCACTGAACTGGTGGATATATATATATATATATATATATATATATATATATATATATATATATATATATATATATTCATGTTATATACACACTCACATATATGTGAACATATATATATATATATATATATATATATATATATATATATATATATATATATATATATATATATATATGAATATATATATATATATATATATATATATATATTTATATATATATATATATATATATATATATATATATATATATGTATATATATATATATATATATACATATATATATATATATATATATATACTTATGTCATATACACAAACTCATAAGTGAACATATATATATTTATATTTATATATATATTGCTATCATCAATACACAAATCAGCGATACGAATCTGTACTGTATACCATGTACACTATCCTCACTGTCACTGGCTCCACATTCGATTCCTGAATGAATAATAATCACTGGAAATTGTGTTACTCTTCATTGATCATCTCCATAATGTTTTCATGAACTGAATGTACTGGAAGAAGATATAACTGATTCCGGAACATTTCTCACATAATTGGTTCGTTCCATTCTCAGTGTTGGAATTATTCTGCAATCAACGGTCGCCTGTATATAAATGTATATACAGGCGATAAGGATGTGATTCGTACAATCCATGAAGATGTTATTTCATCTTTCGACTCGCGTAAACATTCAAGAGAGAGTTCTTTGATTTCAAATTTTGAGGAAGTTGATGTGAATATGAATATTGATTCAATATTATAGACACTTGATATTTATATTGTTACAATCATTTTGTATTATATATATATATATATATAAATATATATATATATATATATATATATATATATATATATATATATATATATATATATATATATGTATATATCATATACAATATTTCCGTATGTATACTCATAATCCTCAATTTTCATATGGATTGTTTCATATCTCCATAGTCTCATGATTGTTCCATAATTTAGGGGTTTCAATGCAGTTCGATCGATCACTCCATACTATATGCACAACTATTTACAACTATACACAACCATATACATCTTCGCTTGAGTTCTCGAACCAACAATTTTCTATTCCACACAAGTTTGATTCTTTATAAACATCAAAAGTGTACGTATACAGCTAGATGAACTACTCAAGCATTCAAAATGGTGATAATAATTATTTGATATCTCTTTTCATCATTAGATCTGAATAATACGTGCATATTACAATATTAATCAATACGCCCTTCCACAAAGCCATAAAGGCTTATCTGTGGGAGGAAAAATTAAATTAATAGCTTGGACAAAAATCGGGTTTATATCATGAAACAATGAAACAAGTTCACTTAGTGGTCACTTTTTTCACCGTCTCATGAATCAAGGGTTGGGCCTACTTGAAATACAACAACATGGGCCCCTCATCTATTTCTGTTCTCACAACTCTCAGATTATACAGGGGAAAAAGTATTAATAATAATAATAATGATGATGATTTTTTTTTTTCGAGAAGATTTTTCATTACACAAAATATGAGATTGATGCAAATATCGTGGACCCACCAAGTCATAACAGACTTGTCTGTGGGTCTACTAATCATGTTGTCGTACATGAATATCGTAGACCCACCAAGTCATAACAGACTTGTCTGTGGGTCTACTAATCATGTTGTCGTACATGAATATCTAAGACCCACCAAGTCATAACAGACTTGTCTGTGGGTCTACTAATTATGTTGTCGTACATGAATATCTAAGACCCACCAAGTCATAACAGACTTGTCTGTGGGTCTACTAATCATGTTGTCGTACATGAATATCTAAGACCCACCAAGTCATAACAGACTTGTCTGTGGGTCTACTAATCATGTTGTCGTACATGAATATCGTAGACCCACCAAGTCATAACAGACTTGTCTGTGGGTCTACTAATTATGTTGTCGTACATGAATATCGTGGACCCACCAAGTCATAACAGACTTGTCTGTGGGTCTACTGATTATGTTGTCGTACATGAATATCGTAGACCCACCAAGTCATAACAGACTTGTCTGTGGGTCTACTAATCATGTTGTCGTACATGAATATCTAAGACCCACCAAGTCATAACAGACTTGTCTGTGGGTCTACTAATTATGTTGTCGTACATGAATATCGTAGACCCACCAAGTCATAACAGACTTGTCTGTGGGTCTACTAATCATGTTGTCGTACATGAATATCTAAGACCCACCAAGTCATAACAGACTTGTCTGTGGGTCTACTAATTATGTTGTCGTACATGAATATCGTGGACCCACCAAGTCATAACAGACTTGTCTGTGGGTCTACTGATTATGTTGTCGTACATGAATATCGTAGACCCACCAAGTCATAACAGACTTGTCTGTGGGTCTACTAATCATGTTGTCGTACATGAATATCTAAGACCCACCAAGTCATAACAGACTTGTCTGTGGGTCTACTAATTATGTTGTCGTACATGAATATCGTAGACCCACCAAGTCATAACAGACTTGTCTGTGGGTCTACTAATCATGTTGTCGTACATGAATATCTAAGACCCACCAAGTCATAACAGACTTGTCTGTGGGTCTACTAATTATGTTGTCGTACATGAATATCGTAGACCCACCAAGTCATAACAGACTTGTCTGTGGGTCTACTAATCATGTTGTCGTACATGAATATCGTAGACCCACCAAGTCATAACAGACTTGTCTGTGGGTCTACTAATTATGTTGTCGTACATGAATATCGTGGACCCACCAAGTCATAACAGACTTGTCTGTGGGTCTACTGATTATGTTGTCGTACATGAATATCGTAGACCCACCAAGTCATAACAGACTTGTCTGTGGGTCTACTAATCATGTTGTCGTACATGAATATCTAAGACCCACCAAGTCATAACAGACTTGTCTGTGGGTCTACTAATTATGTTGTCGTACATGAATATCGTAGACCCACCAAGTCATAACAGACTTGTCTGTGGGTCTACTAATCATGTTGTCGTACATGAATATCTAAGACCCACCAAGTCATAACAGACTTGTCTGTGGGTCTACTAATTATGTTGTCGTACATGAATATCGTAGACCCACCAAGTCATAACAGACTTGTCTGTGGGTCTACTAATCATGTTGTCGTACATGAATATCTAAGACCCACCAAGTCATAACAGACTTGTCTGTGGGTCTACTAATTATGTTGTCGTACATGAATATCGTAGACCCACCAAGTCATAACAGACTTGTCTGTGGGTCTACTAATTATGTTGTCGTACATGAATATCTAAGACCCACCAAGTCATAACAGACTTGTCTGTGGGTCTACTAATTATGTTGTCGTACATGAATATCGTAGACCCACCAAGTCATAACAGACTTGTCTGTGGGTCTACTAATTATGTTGTCGTACATGAATATCGTAGACCCACCAAGTCATAACAGACTTGTCTGTGGGTCTACTAATCATGTTGTCGTACATGAATATCTAAGACCCACCAAGTCATAACAGACTTGTCTGTGGGTCTACTAATTATGTTGTCGTACATGAATATCGTAGACCCACCAAGTCATAACAGACTTGTCTGTGGGTCTACTAATTATGTTGTCGTACATGAATATCGTAGACCCACCAAGTCATAACAGACTTGTCTGTGGGTCTACTAATTATGTTGTCGTACATGAATATCGTAGACCCACCAAGTCATAACAGACTTGTCTGTGGGTCTACTAATTATGTTGTCGTACATGAATATCGTAGACCCACCAAGTCCTAACAGACTTGTCTGTGGGTCTACTAATTATGTTGTCGTACATGAATATCGTAGACCCACCAAGTCATAACAGACTTGTCTGTGGGTCTACTAATTATGTTGTCGTACATGAATATCGTAGACCCACCAAGTCATAACAGACTTGTCTGTGGGTCTACTAATCATGTTGTCGTACATGAATATCTAAGACCCACCAAGTCATAACAGACTTGTCTGTGGGTCTACTAATTATGTTGTCGTACATGAATATCGTAGACCCACCAAGTCATAACAGACTTGTCTGTGGGTCTACTAATCATGTTGTCGTACATGAATATCTAAGACCCACCAAGTCATAACAGACTTGTCTGTGGGTCTACTAATTATGTTGTCGTACATGAATATCGTAGACCCACCAAGTCATAACAGACTTGTCTGTGGGTCTACTAATTATGTTGTCGTACATGAATATCTAAGACCCACCAAGTCATAACAGACTTGTCTGTGGGTCTACTAATTATGTTGTCGTACATGAATATCGTAGACCCACCAAGTCATAACAGACTTGTCTGTGGGTCTACTAATTATGTTGTCGTACATGAATATCGTAGACCCACCAAGTCATAACAGACTTGTCTGTGGGTCTACTAATCATGTTGTCGTACATGAATATCTAAGACCCACCAAGTCATAACAGACTTGTCTGTGGGTCTACTAATTATGTTGTCGTACATGAATATCGTAGACCCACCAAGTCATAACAGACTTGTCTGTGGGTCTACTAATTATGTTGTCGTACATGAATATCGTAGACCCACCAAGTCATAACAGACTTGTCTGTGGGTCTACTAATTATGTTGTCGTACATGAATATCGTAGACCCACCAAGTCATAACAGACTTGTCTGTGGGTCTACTAATTATGTTGTCGTACATGAATATCGTAGACCCACCAAGTCCTAACAGACTTGTCTGTGGGTCTACTAATTATGTTGTCGTACATGAATATCGTAGACCCACCAAGTCATAACAGACTTGTCTGTGGGTCTACTAATTATGTTGTCGTACATGAATATCGTAGACCCACCAAGTCCTAACAGACTTGTCTGTGGGTCTACTAATCATGTTGTCGTACATGAATATCTAAGACCCACCAAGTCATAACAGACTTGTCTGTGGGTCTACTAATTATGTTGTCGTACATGAATATCGTAGACCCACCAAGTCATAACAGACTTGTCTGTGGGTCTACTAATTATGTTGTCGTACATGAATATCGTAGACCCACCAAGTCATAACAGACTTGTCTGTGGGTCTACTAATCATGTTGTCGTACATGAATATCTAAGACCCACCAAGTCATAACAGACTTGTCTGTGGGTCTACTAATTATGTTGTCGTACATGAATATCGTAGACCCACCAAGTCATAACAGACTTGTCTGTGGGTCTACTAATTATGTTGTCGTACATGAATATCGTAGACCCACCAAGTCATAACAGACTTGTCTGTGGGTCTACTAATTATGTTGTCGTACATGAATATCGTAGACCCACCAAGTCATAACAGACTTGTCTGTGGGTCTACTAATTATGTTGTCGTACATGAATATCGTGGACCCACCAAGTCATAACAGACTTGTCTGTGGGTCTACTAATCATGTTGTCGTACATGAATATCTAAGACCCACCAAGTCATAACAGACTTGTCTGTGGGTCTACTAATTATGTTGTCGTACATGAATATCGTAGACCCACCAAGTCATAACAGACTTGTCTGTGGGTCTACTAATTATGTTGTCGTACATGAATATCGTAGACCCACCAAGTCATAACAGACTTGTCTGTGGGTCTACTAATTATGTTGTCGTACATGAATATCGTAGACCCACCAAGTCATAACAGACTTGTCTGTGGGTCTACTAATTATGTTGTCGTACATGAATATCGTAGACCCACCAAGTCCTAACAGACTTGTCTGTGGGTCTACTAATTATGTTATCGTACATAAATATCGTAGACCCACCAAGTCATAACAGACTTGTCTGTGGGTCTACTAATCATGTTGTCGTACATGAATATCGTAGACCCACCAAGTCATAACAGACTTGTCTGTGGGTCTACTAATCATGTTGTCGTACATGAATATCGTAGACCCACCAAGTCATAACAGACTTGTCTGTGGGTCTACTAATTATGTTGTCGTACATGAATATCGCAGACCCACCAAGTCATAACAGACTTGTCTGTGGGTCTACTAATCATGTTGTCGTACATGAATATCTAAGACCCACCAAGTCATAACAGACTTGTCTGTGGGTCTACTAATTATGTTGTCGTACATGAATATCGTAGACCCACCAAGTCATAACAGACTTGTCTGTGGGTCTACTAATTATGTTGTCGTACATGAATATCGTAGACCCACCAAGTCATAACAGACTTGTCTGTGGGTCTACTAATTATGTTGTCGTACATGAATATCGCAGACCCACCAAGTCATAACAGACTTGTCTGTGGGTCTACTAATCATGTTGTCGTACATGAATATCTAAGACCCACCAAGTCATAACAGACTTGTCTGTGGGTCTACTAATTATGTTGTCGTACATGAATATCGTAGACCCACCAAGTCATAACAGACTTGTCTGTGGGTCTACTAATTATGTTGTCGTACATGAATATCGTAGACCCACCAAGTCATAACAGACTTGTCTGTGGGTCTACTAATTATGTTGTCGTACATGAATATCGTAGACCCACCAAGTCATAACAGACTTGTCTGTGGGTCTACTAATCATGTTGTCGTACATGAATATCGTAGACCCACCAAGTCATAACAGACTTGTCTGTGGGTCTACTAATTATGTTGTCGTACATGAATATCGTAGACCCACCAAGTCATAACAGACTTGTCTGTGGGTCTACTAATTATGTTGTCGTACATGAATATCGCAGACCCACCAAGTCATAACAGACTTGTCTGTGGGTCTACTAATTATGTTGTCGTACATGAATATCGTAGACCCACCAAGTCATAACAGACTTGTCTGTGGGTCTACTAATTATGTTGTCGTACATGAATATCGTAGACCCACCAAGTCATAACAGACTTGTCTGTGGGTCTACTAATTATGTTGTCGTACATGAATATCGTAGACCCACCAAGTCATAACAGACTTGTCTGTGGGTCTACTAATTATGTTGTCGTACATGAATATCGCAGACCCACCAAGTCATAACAGACTTGTCTGTGGGTCTACTAATTATGTTGTCGAACATGAATATCGTAGACCCACCAAGTCATAACAGACTTGTCTGTGGGTCTACTAATTATGTTGTCGTACATGAATATCGTAGACCCACCAAGTCATAACAGACTTGTCTGTGGGTCTACTAATTATGTTGTCGTACATGAATATCGTAGACCCACCAAGTCATAACAGACTTGTCTGTGGGTCTACTAATTATGTTGTCGTACATGAATATCGCAGACCCACCAAGTCATAACAGACTTGTCTGTGGGTCTACTAATTATGTTGTCGTACATGAATATCGTAGACCCACCAAGTCATAACAGACTTGTCTGTGGGTCTACTAATTATGTTGTCGTACATGAATATCGTAGACCCACCAAGTCATAACAGACTTGTCTGTGGGTCTACTAATTATGTTATCGTACATAAATATCGTAGACCCACCAAGTCATAACAGACTTGTCTGTGGGTCTACTAATTATGTTATCGTACATAAATATCGTAGACCCACCAAGTCATAACAGACTTGTCTGTGGGTCTACTAATTATGTTATCGTACATAAATATCGTAGACCCACCAAGTCATAACAGACTTGTCTGTGGGTCTACTAATTATGTTGTCGTACATGAATATCTAAGACCCACCAAGTCATAACAGACTTGTCTGTGGGTCTACTAATTATGTTATCGTACATAAATATCGTAGACCCACCAAGTCCTAACAGACTTGTCTGTGGGTCTACTAATTATGTTGTCGTACATGAATATCGCAGACCCACCAAGTCATAACAGACTTGTCTGTGGGTCTACTAATTATGTTGTCGTACATGAATATCGTAGACCCACCAAGTCCTAACAGACTTGTCTGTGGGTCTACTAATTATGTTATCGTACATAAATATCGTAGACCCACCAAGTCATAACAGACTTGTCTGTGGGTCTACTAATCATGTTGTCGTACATGAATATCGTAGACCCACCAAGTCATAACAGACTTGTCTGTGGGTCTACTAATCATGTTGTCGTACATGAATATCGTAGACCCACCAAGTCATAACAGACTTGTCTGTGGGTCTACTAATTATGTTGTCGTACATGAATATCGCAGACCCACCAAGTCATAACAGACTTGTCTGTGGGTCTACTAATCATGTTGTCGTACATGAATATCTAAGACCCACCAAGTCATAACAGACTTGTCTGTGGGTCTACTAATTATGTTGTCGTACATGAATATCGTAGACCCACCAAGTCATAACAGACTTGTCTGTGGGTCTACTAATTATGTTGTCGTACATGAATATCGTAGACCCACCAAGTCATAACAGACTTGTCTGTGGGTCTACTAATTATGTTGTCGTACATGAATATCGCAGACCCACCAAGTCATAACAGACTTGTCTGTGGGTCTACTAATCATGTTGTCGTACATGAATATCTAAGACCCACCAAGTCATAACAGACTTGTCTGTGGGTCTACTAATTATGTTGTCGTACATGAATATCGTAGACCCACCAAGTCATAACAGACTTGTCTGTGGGTCTACTAATCATGTTGTCGTACATGAATATCGTAGACCCACCAAGTCATAACAGACTTGTCTGTGGGTCTACTAATTATGTTGTCGTACATGAATATCGCAGACCCACCAAGTCATAACAGACTTGTCTGTGGGTCTACTAATCATGTTGTCGTACATGAATATCTAAGACCCACCAAGTCATAACAGACTTGTCTGTGGGTCTACTAATTATGTTGTCGTACATGAATATCGTAGACCCACCAAGTCATAACAGACTTGTCTGTGGGTCTACTAATTATGTTGTCGTACATGAATATCGTAGACCCACCAAGTCATAACAGACTTGTCTGTGGGTCTACTAATTATGTTGTCGTACATGAATATCGTAGACCCACCAAGTCATAACAGACTTGTCTGTGGGTCTACTAATTATGTTGTCGTACATGAATATCGTAGACCCACCAAGTCATAACAGACTTGTCTGTGGGTCTACTAATTATGTTGTCGTACATGAATATCGTAGACCCACCAAGTCATAACAGACTTGTCTGTGGGTCTACTAATTATGTTGTCGTACATGAATATCGCAGACCCACCAAGTCATAACAGACTTGTCTGTGGGTCTACTAATTATGTTGTCGTACATGAATATCGTAGACCCACCAAGTCATAACAGACTTGTCTGTGGGTCTACTAATTATGTTGTCGTACATGAATATCGTAGACCCACCAAGTCATAACAGACTTGTCTGTGGGTCTACTAATTATGTTGTCGTACATGAATATCGTAGACCCACCAAGTCATAACAGACTTGTCTGTGGGTCTACTAATTATGTTGTCGTACATGAATATCGCAGACCCACCAAGTCATAACAGACTTGTCTGTGGGTCTACTAATTATGTTGTCGTACATGAATATCGTAGACCCACCAAGTCATAACAGACTTGTCTGTGGGTCTACTAATTATGTTGTCGTACATGAATATCGTAGACCCACCAAGTCATAACAGACTTGTCTGTGGGTCTACTAATTATGTTATCGTACATAAATATCGTAGACCCACCAAGTCATAACAGACTTGTCTGTGGGTCTACTAATTATGTTATCGTACATAAATATCGTAGACCCACCAAGTCATAACAGACTTGTCTGTGGGTCTACTAATTATGTTATCGTACATAAATATCGTAGACCCACCAAGTCATAACAGACTTGTCTGTGGGTCTACTAATTATGTTGTCGTACATGAATATCTAAGACCCACCAAGTCATAACAGACTTGTCTGTGGGTCTACTAATTATGTTATCGTACATAAATATCGTAGACCCACCAAGTCCTAACAGACTTGTCTGTGGGTCTACTAATTATGTTGTCGTACATGAATATCGTAGACCCACCAAGTCATAACAGACTTGTCTGTGGGTCTACTAATTATGTTGTCGTACATGAATATCGTAGACCCACCAAGTCATAACAGACTTGTCTGTGGGTCTACTAATTATGTTGTCGTACATGAATATCGTAGACCCACCAAGTCATAACAGACTTGTCTGTGGGTCTACTAATCATGTTGTCGTACATGAATATCGTAGACCCACCAAGTCATAACAGACTTGTCTGTGGGTCTACTAATTATGTTGTCGTACATGAATATCTAAGACCCACCAAGTCATAACAGACTTGTCTGTGGGTCTACTAATTATGTTGTCGTACATGAATATCGTAGACCCACCAAGTCATAACAGACTTGTCTGTGGGTCTACTAATCATGTTGTCGTACATGAATATCGTAGACCCACCAAGTCATAACAGACTTGTCTGTGGGTCTACTAATTATGTTATCGTACATAAATATCGTAGACCCACCAAGTCATAACAGACTTGTCTGTGGGTCTACTAATTATGTTATCGTACATAAATATCGTAGACCCACCAAGTCATAACAGACTTGTCTGTGGGTCTACTAATCATGTTGTCGTACATGAATATCGTAGACCCACCAAGTCATAACAGACTTGTCTGTGGGTCTACTAATTATGTTGTCGTACATGAATATCGCAGACCCACCAAGTCATAACAGACTTGTCTGTGGGTCTACTAATCATGTTGTCGTACATGAATATCTAAGACCCACCAAGTCATAACAGACTTGTCTGTGGGTCTACTAATTATGTTGTCGTACATGAATATCGTAGACCCACCAAGTCATAACAGACTTGTCTGTGGGTCTACTAATTATGTTGTCGTACATGAATATCGTAGACCCACCAAGTCATAACAGACTTGTCTGTGGGTCTACTAATTATGTTGTCGTACATGAATATCGCAGACCCACCAAGTCATAACAGACTTGTCTGTGGGTCTACTAATCATGTTGTCGTACATGAATATCTAAGACCCACCAAGTCATAACAGACTTGTCTGTGGGTCTACTAATTATGTTGTCGTACATGAATATCGTAGACCCACCAAGTCATAACAGACTTGTCTGTGGGTCTACTAATCATGTTGTCGTACATGAATATCGTAGACCCACCAAGTCATAACAGACTTGTCTGTGGGTCTACTAATTATGTTGTCGTACATGAATATCGCAGACCCACCAAGTCATAACAGACTTGTCTGTGGGTCTACTAATCATGTTGTCGTACATGAATATCTAAGACCCACCAAGTCATAACAGACTTGTCTGTGGGTCTACTAATTATGTTGTCGTACATGAATATCGTAGACCCACCAAGTCATAACAGACTTGTCTGTGGGTCTACTAATTATGTTGTCGTACATGAATATCGTAGACCCACCAAGTCATAACAGACTTGTCTGTGGGTCTACTAATTATGTTGTCGTACATGAATATCGTAGACCCACCAAGTCATAACAGACTTGTCTGTGGGTCTACTAATTATGTTGTCGTACATGAATATCGTAGACCCACCAAGTCATAACAGACTTGTCTGTGGGTCTACTAATTATGTTGTCGTACATGAATATCGTAGACCCACCAAGTCATAACAGACTTGTCTGTGGGTCTACTAATTATGTTGTCGTACATGAATATCGCAGACCCACCAAGTCATAACAGACTTGTCTGTGGGTCTACTAATTATGTTGTCGTACATGAATATCGTAGACCCACCAAGTCATAACAGACTTGTCTGTGGGTCTACTAATTATGTTGTCGTACATGAATATCGTAGACCCACCAAGTCATAACAGACTTGTCTGTGGGTCTACTAATTATGTTGTCGTACATGAATATCGTAGACCCACCAAGTCATAACAGACTTGTCTGTGGGTCTACTAATTATGTTGTCGTACATGAATATCGCAGACCCACCAAGTCATAACAGACTTGTCTGTGGGTCTACTAATTATGTTGTCGTACATGAATATCGTAGACCCACCAAGTCATAACAGACTTGTCTGTGGGTCTACTAATTATGTTGTCGTACATGAATATCGTAGACCCACCAAGTCATAACAGACTTGTCTGTGGGTCTACTAATTATGTTATCGTACATAAATATCGTAGACCCACCAAGTCATAACAGACTTGTCTGTGGGTCTACTAATTATGTTATCGTACATAAATATCGTAGACCCACCAAGTCATAACAGACTTGTCTGTGGGTCTACTAATTATGTTATCGTACATAAATATCGTAGACCCACCAAGTCATAACAGACTTGTCTGTGGGTCTACTAATTATGTTGTCGTACATGAATATCTAAGACCCACCAAGTCATAACAGACTTGTCTGTGGGTCTACTAATTATGTTATCGTACATAAATATCGTAGACCCACCAAGTCCTAACAGACTTGTCTGTGGGTCTACTAATTATGTTGTCGTACATGAATATCGTAGACCCACCAAGTCATAACAGACTTGTCTGTGGGTCTACTAATTATGTTGTCGTACATGAATATCGTAGACCCACCAAGTCATAACAGACTTGTCTGTGGGTCTACTAATTATGTTGTCGTACATGAATATCGTAGACCCACCAAGTCATAACAGACTTGTCTGTGGGTCTACTAATCATGTTGTCGTACATGAATATCGTAGACCCACCAAGTCATAACAGACTTGTCTGTGGGTCTACTAATTATGTTGTCGTACATGAATATCTAAGACCCACCAAGTCATAACAGACTTGTCTGTGGGTCTACTAATTATGTTGTCGTACATGAATATCGTAGACCCACCAAGTCATAACAGACTTGTCTGTGGGTCTACTAATCATGTTGTCGTACATGAATATCGTAGACCCACCAAGTCATAACAGACTTGTCTGTGGGTCTACTAATTATGTTATCGTACATAAATATCGTAGACCCACCAAGTCATAACAGACTTGTCTGTGGGTCTACTAATTATGTTATCGTACATAAATATCGTAGACCCACCAAGTCATAACAGACTTGTCTGTGGGTCTACTAATTATGTTATCGTACATAAATATCGTAGACCCACCAAGTCATAACAGACTTGTCTGTGGGTCTACTAATTATGTTGTCGTACATGAATATCTAAGACCCACCAAGTCATAACAGACTTGTCTGTGGGTCTACTAATTATGTTATCGTACATAAATATCGTAGACCCACCAAGTCCTAACAGACTTGTCTGTGGGTCTACTAATTATGTTGTCGTACATGAATATCGTAGACCCACCAAGTCATAACAGACTTGTCTGTGGGTCTACTAATTATGTTGTCGTACATGAATATCGTAGACCCACCAAGTCATAACAGACTTGTCTGTGGGTCTACTAATTATGTTGTCGTACATGAATATCGTAGACCCACCAAGTCATAACAGACTTGTCTGTGGGTCTACTAATCATGTTGTCGTACATGAATATCGTAGACCCACCAAGTCATAACAGACTTGTCTGTGGGTCTACTAATTATGTTGTCGTACATGAATATCGTAGACCCACCAAGTCATAACAGACTTGTCTGTGGGTCTACTAATTATGTTGTCGTACATGAATATCGTAGACCCACCAAGTCATAACAGACTTGTCTGTGGGTCTACTAATTATGTTGTCGTACATGAATATCGTAGACCCACCAAGTCATAACAGACTTGTCTGTGGGTCTACTAATTATGTTGTCGTACATGAATATCGTAGACCCACCAAGTCATAACAGACTTGTCTGTGGGTCTACTAATTATGTTGTCGTACATGAATATCGTAGACCCACCAAGTCATAACAGACTTGTCTGTGGGTCTACTAATTATGTTGTCGTACATGAATATCGTAGACCCACCAAGTCATAACAGACTTGTCTGTGGGTCTACTAATTATGTTGTCGTACATGAATATCGTAGACCCACCAAGTCATAACAGACTTGTCTGTGGGTCTACTAATTATGTTGTCGTACATGAATATCGTAGACCCACCAAGTCATAACAGACTTGTCTGTGGGTCTACTAATTATGTTGTCGTACATGAATATCGTAGACCCACCAAGTCATAACAGACTTGTCTGTGGGTCTACTAATTATGTTGTCGTACATAAATATCGTAGACCCACCAAGTCATAACAGACTTGTCTGTGGGTCTACTAATTATGTTGTCGTACATGAATATCGCAGACCCACCAAGTCATAACAGACTTGTCTGTGGGTCTACTAATTATGTTGTCGTACATGAATATCGTAGACCCACCAAGTCATAACAGACTTGTCTGTGGGTCTACTAATTATGTTGTCGTACATGAATATCGCAGACCCACCAAGTCATAACAGACTTGTCTGTGGGTCTACTAATTATGTTGTCGTACATGAATATCGTAGACCCACCAAGTCATAACAGACTTGTCTGTGGGTCTACTAATTATGTTGTCGTACATGAATATCGCAGACCCACCAAGTCATAACAGACTTGTCTGTGGGTCTACTAATTATGTTGTCG
This sequence comes from Brachyptera risi, assembly GCA_964007535.1. Classification (NCBI taxonomy): domain Eukaryota; kingdom Metazoa; phylum Arthropoda; class Insecta; order Plecoptera; family Taeniopterygidae; genus Brachyptera; species Brachyptera risi. The sequence continues at coordinate 20,999 of CAXFZR010000358.1, forward strand.
TACATGAATATCGTAGACCCACCAAGTCATAACAGACTTGTCTGTGGGTCTACTAATTATGTTGTCGTACATGAATATCGTAGACCCACCAAGTCATAACAGACTTGTCTGTGGGTCTACTAATTATGTTGTCGTACATGAATATCGCAGACCCACCAAGTCATAACAGACTTGTCTGTGGGTCTACTAATTATGTTGTCGTACATGAATATCGTAGACCCACCAAGTCATAACAGACTTGTCTGTGGGTCTACTAATTATGTTGTCGTACATGAATATCGTAGACCCACCAAGTCATAACAGACTTGTCTGTGGGTCTACTAATTATGTTGTCGTACATGAATATCGTAGACCCACCAAGTCATAACAGACTTGTCTGTGGGTCTACTAATTATGTTGTCGTACATGAATATCGCAGACCCACCAAGTCATAACAGACTTGTCTGTGGGTCTACTAATTATGTTGTCGTACATGAATATCGTAGACCCACCAAGTCATAACAGACTTGTCTGTGGGTCTACTAATTATGTTGTCGTACATGAATATCGTAGACCCACCAAGTCATAACAGACTTGTCTGTGGGTCTACTAATTATGTTGTCGTACATGAATATCGTAGACCCACCAAGTCATAACAGACTTGTCTGTGGGTCTACTAATTATGTTGTCGTACATAAATATCGTAGACCCACCAAGTCATAACAGACTTGTCTGTGGGTCTACTAATTATGTTGTCGTACATAAATATCGTAGACCCACCAAGTCCTAACAGACTTGTCTGTGGGTCTACTAATTATGTTGTCATACATGAATATCGTAGACCCACCAAGTCCTAACAGACTTGTCTGTGGGTCTACTAATTATGTTATCGTACATAAATATCGTAGACCCACCAAGTCCTAACAGACTTGTCTGTGGGTCTACTAATTATGTTGTCGTACATGAATATCGTAGACCCACCAAGTCATAACAGACTTGTCTGTGGGTCTACTAATTATGTTGTCGTACATGAATATCGTAGACCCACCAAGTCATAACAGACTTGTCTGTGGGTCTACTAATTATGTTGTCGTACATGAATATCGTAGACCCACCAAGTCATAACAGACTTGTCTGTGGGTCTACTAATTATGTTGTCGTACATGAATATCGTAGACCCACCAAGTCATAACAGACTTGTCTGTGGGTCTACTAATTATGTTGTCGTACATGAATATCGTAGACCCACCAAGTCATAACAGACTTGTCTGTGGGTCTACTAATTATGTTGTCGTACATAAATATCGTAGACCCACCAAGTCATAACAGACTTGTCTGTGGGTCTACTAATTATGTTGTCGTACATAAATATCGTAGACCCACCAAGTCCTAACAGACTTGTCTGTGGGTCTACTAATTATGTTGTCATACATGAATATCGTAGACCCACCAAGTCCTAACAGACTTGTCTGTGGGTCTACTAATTATGTTATCGTACATAAATATCGTAGACCCACCAAGTCCTAACAGACTTGTCTGTGGGTCTACTAATTATGTTGTCGTACATGAATATCGTAGACCCACCAAGTCCTAACAGACTTGTCTGTGGGTCTACTAATTATGTTGTCGTACATGAATATACAACACCAGAAATGTCTGGATAGCTGCTTCTTAATACAATATAGTGTACATAATAGTGTACATGATAGTGAACTTATTATTACAAAAACAAATAATATACTTCTTCACTTCTCTTTCAATGATAAATGAAACATATTATTTGATGATATTAATGATACTAATAGTGAAAATATATGTATTGGTCTATGAAAATCAAATATGCAAGTACAGTATTGGACAAGTCAACATAACAATTCATAAAAACACAACATGTTTGCATGGTTCACCATATTTCACATAATTGATACGAATAAATTGAAATTCTTCACAACATATGAAATAATGTGACATCATTGGAAAAAGATCATTGAATTATTGGAGGGTATCAAAACCCTGTAACCAGATTTCGCCAGAAAATGACGATATCTTTCTCCCCGATTCTGGAGAAAACTAGAAATCCCCATCTGAATCTCAGTAGTTATAATCAATTCCAGGACTCGGCCTTTTGTCCAAGTCGTGACTCGATTCTGTTCACGTTTCTCTACAGATTCGGTGACGCGTCTGTCATGACTCATTGTCTTTGGAGGACAAACCGTTAGATGATGATTTCTAGTTTGCTCTAAAAGTGGGAAAACAACATATCGACATATATTTGCAGGGTTGTGCTGCCCTCTGACATTCACGTCGACGAGGTAATGCACCACCAATGCGTTGCCTTGAGTGACCAAGTACACAGCAATCACCCAAGCGTCATCATGAATATCCTCAACACGCCACTGCTGCCATCTCTTGTTGATTGTAACAAAGATTAATAATGGCATTAAGGATTACACGCAAACGCAATCTAAAACGTAGACTAATAAGAGCTTTACTACTTAAAGTGACATGTAGAGAATTTAAATCATTCATATGACATTCTTGTATATTATACTATATATGTGGAGAGAGGACCCCGGCAATGGTCCCATCTGCTATTTACCATTCCGCTGCGTGTACATAAGGATTAGAATCGCATGCATTCCCATGCTAACGGCTAATGGCAATGAGCTCTCGGTATTGTGTGAAAAGTAGCACTACGGGCATCAATGACGGTGTAATGCGGTTAGCCGGTATCTCGGGCGCAAGTAATCCTATGAAACACATTCAGTGTAAAATGGGAAAAGCAGTTTTCAGTGCGCGGGAACCGTGGCGTGTGATAGGGTATATCGCGCCGTTGTGAAGCGGCGTCGTCAAAAGCAATCTGTCAATTACAATATTATGGGATTGATCAGTAAGAGCTCCAACGTTTTGTATTATAACTAATTGGAGTTGAACAAAAACGTGTGATACGTGAATTAAATAGGGCGTGTAGTATGACGATGGGTTTGATATTTATGAGCCGGTTTGAATAGAATCGGAGCTTTAGAAATCTATTCTGTTGAAAGAATGATTTGTTTGTGGATATATCGGCACTGATTTATCGATTCATTGTATGACATGATGATCGTTTATTGTTTATTGAAATTATGCTCTGTATTGATCATTGCGATTACTGGCTCAAAAGACGAGTTTCGGTGTTCAGCTGTGTCAAATCGAGCGGAAAAACACGGATTTATATTATGAAATACAAAAAGGGGGTGATTATAACTATAATATCATGACCAAATTTAATATGAATATCATAAATATATAGGCCCATAGAGATTTATTTATAAACATCCAAATTTGATCCCCCCATTCTGATTATTTGAAACTAATGATCTTCAACACCAGGACTGCGCTGTCTGTAACCATAATTTTTCGCCGTAGATGAAAGTATTTCAGTTAAACACACGAATGTTGATATCTTCCACTTTGAACCAAGTATCTTGGGCAATGAGCACTTCTTTCCAATGACAGCAAATGTGAAGTTTATCATCACACACAATCGACAAAATAAATTAGTGATAGGCCTATAATGTTATAATTAGGCATATCACTCTACTAATTAAAGGTCGTGGCCAATTAGTACTGCATCCAAGCATTTGCTTCGAGGGCTGTGAGAAACCACGAAAAACCAAGTCAGGATGGATAAAAAAGGTGTTTGTTGGTCTTGAGCTTTTTCTTCCAACTTCTTCTCCTTTTTCCTTCTTTTCTTGTAGTGTTTGATATTATTTTTTCTCTCCCCTATTTTTCTTTTTTCTTCTTTTCTTCTTCTTTCCTCTTTTTTTCCTTTATGGTGAATAAATAAATTCCATATTATGGTAAATATGAGTGCAATGACATAATGTTGAGAGGGTGGTATCATCCTTCAATTCTGTGATCCTGAAATTATCCGTCCATTTTGAAATGAAATCTTCAAATATTAATATTATAGACTATACCCTGGAATGTTTGTCAGAACCAAGTGGTGATCCATACCCCAGAGCTCCAACACGTGCTCACACCATGCTGGGTTGCATTGGGAGGAAACCAAGTGGTGATCCATACCCTAGAGCTCCAACACGTGCTTACACCATGCTGGGTTGCATTGGGAGGAAACCAAGTGGTGATCCATACCCCAGAGCTCCAACACGTGCTTACACCATGCTGGGTTGCATTGGGAGGAAACCAAGTGGTGATCCATACCCCAGAGCTCCAACACGTGCTTACACCATGCTGGGTTGCATTGGGAGGAAACCAAGTGGTGATCCATACCCCAGAGCTCCAACACGTGCTTACACCATGCTGGGTTGCATTATGAGGAAACCAAGTGGTGATCCATACCCCAGAGCTCCAACACGTGCTCACACCATGCTGGGTTGCATTGGGAGGAAACCAAGTGGTGATCCATACCCCAGAGCTCCAACACGTGCTTACACCATGCTGGGTTGCATTATGAGGAAACCAAGTGGTGATCCATACCCCAGAGCTCCAACACGTGCTTACACCATGCTGGGTTGCATTATGGGGAAACCAAGTGGTGATCCATACCCCAGAGCTCCAACACGTGCTTACACCATGCTGGGTTGCATTATGAGGAAACCAAGTGGTGATCCATACCCTAGAGCTCCAACACGTGCTTACACCATGCTGGGTTGCATTATGAGGAAACCAAGTGGTGATCCATACCCCAGAGCTCCAACACGTGCTCACACCATGCTGGGTTGCATTGGGAGGAAACCAAGTGGTGATCCATACCCCAGAGCTCCAACACGTGCTTACACCATGCTGGGTTGCATTATGAGGAAACCAAGTGGTGATCCATACCCCAGAGCTCCAACACGTGCTTACACCATGCTGGGTTGCATTATGGGGAAACCAAGTGGTGATCCATACCCCAGAGCTCCAACACGTGCTTACACCATGCTGGGTTGCATTATGAGGAAACCAAGTGGTGATCCATACCCCAGAGCTCCAACACGTGCTTACACCATGCTGGGTTGCATTGGGAGGAAACCAAGTGGTGATCCATACCCCAGAGCTCCAACACGTGCTCACACCATGCTGGGTTGCATTATGGGGAAACCAAGTGGTGATCCATACCCCAGAGCTCCAACACGTGCTCACACCATGCTGGGTTGCATTGGGAGGAAACCAAGTGGTGATCCATACCCCAGAGCTCCAACACGTGCTTACACCATGCTGGGTTGCATTATGAGGAAACCAAGTGGTGATCCATACCCCAGAGCTCCAACACGTGCTTACACCATGCTGGGTTGCATTGGGAGGAAACCAAGTGGTGATCCATACCCTAGAGCTCCAACACGTGCTCACACCATGCTGGGTTGCATTATGGGGAAACCAAGTGGTGATCCATACCCCAGAGCTCCAACACGTGCTCACACCATGCTGGGTTGCATTGGGAGGAAACCAAGTGGTGATCCATACCCCAGAGCTCCAACACGTGCTTACACCATGCTGGGTTGCATTATGGGGAAACCAAGTGGTGATCCATACCCCAGAGCTCCAACACGTGCTCACACCATGCTGGGTTGCATTGGGAGGAAACCAAGTGGTGATCCATACCCTAGAGCTCCAACACGTGCTTACACCATGCTGGGTTGCATTATGAGGAAACCAAGTGGTGATCCATACCCCAGAGCTCCAACACGTGCTCACACCATGCTGGGTTGCATTGGGAGGAAACCAAGTGGTGATCCATACCCTAGAGCTCCAACACGTGCTTACACCATGCTGGGTTGCATTATGAGGAAACCAAGTGGTGATCCATACCCCAGAGCTCCAACACGTGCTCACACCATGCTGGGTTGCATTGGGAGGAAACCAAGTGGTGATCCATACCCCAGAGCTCCAACACGTGCTTACACCATGCTGGGTTGCATTATGGGGAAACCAAGTGGTGATCCATACCCCAGAGCTCCAACACGTGCTTACACCATGCTGGGTTGCATTGGGAGGAAACCAAGTGGTGATCCATACCCCAGAGCTCCAACACGTGCTCACACCATGCTGGGTTGCATTATGGGGAAACCAAGTGGTGATCCATACCCCAGAGCTCCAACACGTGCTCACACCATGCTGGGTTGCATTGGGAGGAAACCAAGTGGTGATCCATACCCCAGAGCTCCAACACGTGCTTACACCATGCCGGGTTGCATTATGAGGAAACCAAGTGGTGATCCATACCCCAGAGCTCCAACACGTGCTCACACCATGCTGGGTTGCATTATGGGGAAACCAAGTGGTGATCCATACCCCAGAGCTCCAACACGTGCTCACACCATGCCGGGTTGCATTATGAGGAAACCAAGTGGTGATCCATACCCCAGAGCTCCAACACGTGCTCACACCATGCTGGGTTGCATTATGAGGAAACCAAGTGGTGATCCATACCCTAGAGCTCCAACACGTGCTCACACCATGCCGGGTTGCATTATGAGGAAACCAAGTGGTGATCCATACCCCAGAGCTCCAACACGTGCTTACACCATGCCGGGTTGCATTATGAGGAAACCAAGTGGTGATCCATACCCCAGAGCTCCAACACGTGCTCACACCATGCTGGGTTGCATTATGGGGAAACCAAGTGGTGATCCATACCCCAGAGCTCCAACACGTGCTCACACCATGCCGGGTTGCATTATGAGGAAACCAAGTGGTGATCCATACCCCAGAGCTCCAACACGTGCTCACACCATGCTGGGTTGCATTATGAGGAAACCAAGTGGTGATCCATACCCTAGAGCTCCAACACGTGCTCACACCATGCCGGGTTGCATTATGAGGAAACCAAGTGGTGATCCATACCCCAGAGCTCCAACACGTGCTTACACCATGCTGGGTTGCATTATGGGGAAACCAAGTGGTGATCCATACCCCAGAGCTCCAACACGTGCTTACACCATGCTGGGTTGCATTATGGGGAAACCAAGTGGTGATCCATACCCCAGAGCTCCAACACGTGCTTACACCATGCTGGGTTGCATTATGAGGAAACCAAGTGGTGATCCATACCCCAGAGCTCCAACACGTGCTCACACCATGCTGGGTTGCATTATGAGGAAACCAAGTGGTGATCCATACCCCAGAGCTCCAACACGTGCTTACACCATGCTGGGTTGCATTATGGGGAAACCAAGTGGTGATCCATACCCCAGAGCTCCAACACGTGCTTACACCATGCTGGGTTGCATTATGAGGAAACCAAGTGGTGATCCATACCCCAGAGCTCCAACACGTGCTTACACCATGCTGGGTTGCATTATGGGGAAACCAAGTGGTGATCCATACCCCAGAGCTCCAACACGTGCTTACACCATGCTGGGTTGCATTATGGGGAAACCAAGTGGTGATCCATACCCCAGAGCTCCAACACGTGCTTACACCATGCTGGGTTGCATTATGAGGAAACCAAGTGGTGATCCATACCCCAGAGCTCCAACACGTGCTTACACCATGCTGGGTTGCATTATGGGGAAACCAAGTGGTGATCCATACCCCAGAGCTCCAACACGTGCTTACACCATGCTGGGTTGCATTGGGAGGAAACCAAGTGGTGATCCATACCCCAGAGCTCCAACACGTGCTTACACCATGCTGGGTTGCATTATGAGGAAACCAAGTGGTGATCCATACCCCAGAGCTCCAACACGTGCTTACACCATGCTGGGTTGCATTATGAGGAAACCAAGTGGTGATCCATACCCTAGAGCTCCAACACGTGCTTACACCATGCTGGGTTGCATTATGAGGAAACCAAGTGGTGATCCATACCCCAGAGCTCCAACACGTGCTCACACCATGCTGGGTTGCATTATGGGGAAACCAAGTGGTGATCCATACCCCAGAGCTCCAACACGTGCTTACACCATGCTGGGTTGCATTGGGAGGAAACCAAGTGGTGATCCATACCCTAGAGCTCCAACACGTGCTTACACCATGCTGGGTTGCATTGGGAGGAAACCAAGTGGTGATCCATACCCTAGAGCTCCAACACGTGCTTACACCATGCTGGGTTGCATTGGGAGGAAACCAAGTGGTGATCCATACCCCAGAGCTCCAACACGTGCTTACACCATGCTGGGTTGCATTGGGAGGAAACCAAGTGGTGATCCATACCCCAGAGCTCCAACACGTGCTTACACCATGCTGGGTTGCATTATGAGGAAACCAAGTGGTGATCCATACCCTAGAGCTCCAACACGTGCTTACACCATGCTGGGTTGCATTATGAGGAAACCAAGTGGTGATCCATACCCCAGAGCTCCAACACGTGCTCACACCATGCTGGGTTGCATTATGAGGAAACCAAGTGGTGATCCATACCCCAGAGCTCCAACACGTGCTTACACCATGCTGGGTTGCATTATGAGGAAACCAAGTGGTGATCCATACCCTAGAGCTCCAACACGTGCTTACACCATGCTGGGTTGCATTATGAGGAAACCAAGTGGTGATCCATACCCCAGAGCTCCAACACGTGCTCACACCATGCTGGGTTGCATTATGGGGAAACCAAGTGGTGATCCATACCCCAGAGCTCCAACACGTGCTTACACCATGCTGGGTTGCATTGGGAGGAAACCAAGTGGTGATCCATACCCTAGAGCTCCAACACGTGCTTACACCATGCTGGGTTGCATTGGGAGGAAACCAAGTGGTGATCCATACCCTAGAGCTCCAACACGTGCTTACACCATGCTGGGTTGCATTGGGAGGAAACCAAGTGGTGATCCATACCCCAGAGCTCCAACACGTGCTTACACCATGCTGGGTTGCATTATGAGGAAACCAAGTGGTGATCCATACCCTAGAGCTCCAACACGTGCTTACACCATGCTGGGTTGCATTATGAGGAAACCAAGTGGTGATCCATACCCCAGAGCTCCAACACGTGCTCACACCATGCTGGGTTGCATTATGGGGAAACCAAGTGGTGATCCATACCCCAGAGCTCCAACACGTGCTTACACCATGCTGGGTTGCATTATGAGGAAACCAAGTGGTGATCATACCCCAGAGCTCCAACACGTGCTCACACCATGCTGGGTTGCATTATGGGGAAACCAAGTGGTGATCCATACCCCAGAGCTCCAACACGTGCTTACACCATGCTGGGTTGCATTGGGAGGAAACCAAGTGGTGATCCATACCCCAGAGCTCCAACACGTGCTTACACCATGCTGGGTTGCATTATGAGGAAACCAAGTGGTGATCCATACCCTAGAGCTCCAACACGTGCTTACACCATGCTGGGTTGCATTATGAGGAAACCAAGTGGTGATCCATACCCCAGAGCTCCAACACGTGCTCACACCATGCTGGGTTGCATTATGGGGAAACCAAGTGGTGATCCATACCCTAGAGCTCCAACACGTGCTTACACCATGCTGGGTTGCATTGGGAGGAAACCAAGTGGTGATCCATACCCCAGAGCTCCAACACGTGCTTACACCATGCTGGGTTGCATTATGAGGAAACCAAGTGGTGATCCATACCCTAGAGCTCCAACACGTGCTTACACCATGCTGGGTTGCATTATGAGGAAACCAAGTGGTGATCCATAACCCAGAGCTCCAACACGTGCTCACACCATGCTGGGTTGCATTATGGGGAAACCAAGTGGTGATCCATACCCCAGAGCTCCAACACGTGCTTACACCATGCTGGGTTGCATTATGAGGAAACCAAGTGGTGATCATACCCCAGAGCTCCAACACGTGCTCACACCATGCTGGGTTGCATTATGGGGAAACCAAGTGGTGATCCATACCCCAGAGCTCCAACACGTGCTTACACCATGCTGGGTTGCATTGGGAGGAAACCAAGTGGTGATCCATACCCCAGAGCTCCAACACGTGCTTACACCATGCTGGGTTGCATTATGAGGAAACCAAGTGGTGATCCATACCCTAGAGCTCCAACACGTGCTTACACCATGCTGGGTTGCATTATGAGGAAACCAAGTGGTGATCCATACCCCAGAGCTCCAACACGTGCTCACACCATGCTGGGTTGCATTATGGGGAAACCAAGTGGTGATCCATACCCCAGAGCTCCAACACGTGCTTACACCATGCTGGGTTGCATTATGAGGAAACCAAGTGGTGATCATACCCCAGAGCTCCAACACGTGCTCACACCATGCTGGGTTGCATTATGGGGAAACCAAGTGGTGATCCATACCCCAGAGCTCCAACACGTGCTTACACCATGCTGGGTTGCATTATGAGGAAACCAAGTGGTGATCATACCCCAGAGCTCCAACACGTGCTCACACCATGCTGGGTTGCATTATGGGGAAACCAAGTGGTGATCCATACCCCAGAGCTCCAACACGTGCTTACACCATGCTGGGTTGCATTATGAGGAAACCAAGTGGTGATCATACCCCAGAGCTCCAACACGTGCTTACACCATGCTGGGTTGCATTATGAGGAAACCAAGTGGTGATCCATACCCTAGAGCTCCAACACGTGCTTACACCATGCTGGGTTGCATTATGAGGAAACCAAGTGGTGATCCATACCCCAGAGCTCCAACACGTGCTCACATCATGCTGGGTTGCATTATGGGGAAACCAAGTGGTGATCCATACCCCAGAGCTCCAACACGTGCTTACACCATGCTGGGTTGCATTATGAGGAAACCAAGTGGTGATCATACCCCAGAGCTCCAACACGTGCTCACACCATGCTGGGTTGCATTATGGGGAAACCAAGTGGTGATCCATACCCCAGAGCTCCAACACGTGCTCACACCATGCTGGGTTGCATTATGGGGAAACCAAGTGGTGATCCATACCCCAGAGCTCCAACACGTGCTTACACCATGCTGGGTTGCATTATGAGGAAACCAAGTGGTGATCCATACCCCAGAGCTCCAACACGTGCTTACACCATGCTGGGTTGCATTATGAGGAAACCAAGTGGTGATCCATACCCCAGAGCTCCAACACGTGCTTACACCATGCTGGGTTGCATTATGAGGAAACCAAGTGGTGATCCATACCCCAGAGCTCCAACACGTGCTTACACCATGCTGGGTTGCATTATGAGGAAACCAAGTGGTGATCCATACCCCAGAGTTCCAACACGTGCTTACACCATGCTCGGTTGCATTATGAGGAAACCAAGTGGTGATCCATACCCCAGAGCTCCAACACGTGCTCACACCATGCTGGGTTGCATTATGGGGAAACCAAGTGGTGATCCATACCCCAGAGCTCCAACACGTGCTCACACCATGCTGGGTTGCATTATGGGGAAACCAAGTGGTGATCCATACCCCAGAGCTCCAACACGTGCTTACACCATGCTGGGTTGCATTGGGAGGAAACCAAGTGGTGATCCATACCCCAGAGCTCCAACACGTGCTCACACCATGCTGGGTTGCATTATGGGGAAACCAAGTGGTGATCCATACCCCAGAGCTCCAACACGTGCTCACACCATGCTGGGTTGCATTATGGGGAAACCAAGTGGTGATCCATACCCCAGAGCTCCAACACGTGCTTACACCATGCTGGGTTGCATTATGAGGAAACCAAGTGGTGATCATACCCCAGAGCTCCAACACGTGCTTACACCATGCTGGGTTGCATTATGAGGAAACCAAGTGGTGATCCATACCCCAGAGCTCCAACACGTGCTTACACCATGCTGGGTTGCATTATGAGGAAACCAAGTGGTGATCCATACCCCAGAGCTCCAACACGTGCTCACACCATGCTGGGTTGCATTATGAGGAAACCAAGTGGTGATCATACCCCAGAGCTCCAACACGTGCTTACACCATGCTGGGTTGCATTATGAGGAAACCAAGTGGTGATCATACCCCAGAGCTCCAACACGTGCTTACACCATGCTGGGTTGCATTATGAGGAAACCAAGTGGTGATCCATACCCCAGAGCTCCAACACGTGCTTACACCATGCTGGGTTGCATTATGAGGAAACCAAGTGGTGATCCATACCCCAGAGCTCCAACACGTGCTCACACCATGCTGGGTTGCATTATGAGGAAACCAAGTGGTGATCCATACCCTAGAGCTCCAACACGTGCTTACACCATGCTGGGTTGCATTATGAGGAAACCAAGTGGTGATCCATACCCCAGAGCTCCAACACGTGCTTACACCATGCCGGGTTGCATTATGAGGAAACCAAGTGGTGATCATACCCCAGAGCTCCAACACGTGCTTACACCATGCTGGGTTGCATTATGAGGAAACCAAGTGGTGATCCATACCCCAGAGCTCCAACACGTGCTTACACCATGCTGGGTTGCATTATGAGGAAACCAAGTGGTGATCCATACCCTAGAGCTCCAACACGTGCTTACACCATGCTGGGTTGCATTATGAGGAAACCAAGTGGTGATCATACCCCAGAGCTCCAACACGTGCTTACACCATGCTGGGTTGCATTATGAGGAAACCAAGTGGTGATCCATACCCCAGAGCTCCAACACGTGCTTACACCATGCTGGGTTGCATTATGAGGAAACCAAGTGGTGATCCATACCCCAGAGCTCCAACACGTGCTCACACCATGCTGGGTTGCATTATGGGGAAACCAAGTGGTGATCCATACCCCAGAGCTCCAACACGTGCTCACACCATGCTGGGTTGCATTATGAGGAAAAAAAGAAGAAACAGAGGGTGAATGGAGATTTTTTTTCAAGGATCCAAAGTAAACATGAATTTGAATGTACCAACAAACAAGCTTCACTGTTGCATATTTGTATTTCTCGGCCATAACCAATTATATATGAGCAAAATCGAACTGGAATGATGAAATAAATGGATAAATGGATAAATGAATGAATGAATGAATGAAAAAAATGAAAAAATTGAATATGCAGGCGAGAAGGAAAAAAAATCTGTCATAAACACAGGTACAGAAAAAAAAAAGATTTTAAAATAATCAGAAGAAGAAGAAGAAGAAGAAAATGAAGAAGAAGAAGAAGAATAAGAAGAAGAAGAAGAAGAAGAAGAAGAAGAAGAAGAAGAAGAAGAAGAAGAAGAAGTAGAAGAAGAAGAAGAAGAAGAAGAAGAAGAAGAAGAAGAAGAAGAAGAAGAAGAAGAAGAAGAAGAAGAAGAAGAAGAAGAAGAAGAAGAAGAAGAAGAAGAAGAAGGAGAAAGAGAAGGAGAAGGAGAAGAAGAAGGAGAAGGAGAAGGAGAAGGAGAAGGAGAAGGAGAAGGAGAAGGAGAAGGAGAAGGAGAAGGAGAAGGAGAAGGAGAAGGAGAAGGAGAAGGAGAAGGAGAAGGAGAAGGAGAAGGAGAAGAAGACTCAATTGCCTCGAGATTCACAACCGGCTAGGCTATAGTATATATACGCACTGTGCCCGCAACTTTTCGAAACCCTATTTTCTCGTTTTCTCTCTGGTCTCCTTCCACCCACCTCATTTTTTTGACATTGATGAACAAATGAATGGAAGTAAGTGATACATTATTACTGTCCGTTGAGTGAGTCATCTTATATTCAAATATTCTTTGGGGTGGTAAGATCACCCTCGTGCTACCCCGTTCGAGCGATCCTATTTTTCATCCATTGCCTTGATTGGGGAACAATGATTCCGTATCAAGTTTCGATGTTATTGACGGAAGAAAAATGAATGAATATACTGTGAAATGGCGGGAGAAATGCTTGGAACGATATAAGATTCACACACACACACATACGCAACGTCAACCAGTCACGTGATGGGTGATGATTCGACTTGATTCGACGTGTGTGAGTGGAATAATCGACACGGCACCATGGAAAACACACAGCGTGTCAGGATCTGAATGCGCTGATGACCGACTCTACTCATCAAAGAATGCGTTTGCTAATGAGAACAGATATCCAGCGATCACACAGAGAACATTGGGAATTTGAGTGTGAGTGAAAATGTTTTCAAGGTCGAAGTATTTACTTCAAGAGGCTATTTGACATCTCACAACCCATGCGTATAACCTGCAGGGAAAAGTCAAAACTGGACAAAAAGCCTCGATACAGGTCTTTAGCTCCCAACACATGGTGGGTAATCGGTGGGACTAATTGGTCCAATTCTCTTCGCAATGAAACCACAATTAGTATATATGTGCTTAAAGTTCATTAATAATCATATTTCTCCATCAAATCACTCAGGAAAAATCGTAAAAACAATGAGAAAGTGGTAGAAACATGTTGATTTTTGACAATTATTTTGAAAGGGTTGAAAACATACCACGAACTAAAGCTCTACAAGCGAGCTCGTATTGAATAGTGATCATCTAACCGAGAACTGTGAGTTGATACGATGATACCTTGGGCCCCAAACGTCTGCAGTCAAGCCAGTAGGCAAGATGTGAAGCGGCCTCTCGACTGCCACGTGGCCAACCAGACATTCATTGATCTTCGTTCCATTCAGTGTGAACTTCTATACCACCAACACCGACTCTTCCATTCAGGAGAAAGTGAGCGGATTAATCTGAATTGAATGTCAGAAGCTACACAATTGATGGATGTTACTATACCGTGTGTGAGTTACTCGATGGATGGATAATCTGACCTTATGACCTTTCATTTGCTGTAGGTTCTATAGACAAAGTGATGTAAATTTGCTCCTCAATAACAAGTCACCTACCGAGACGCGTGGCCGAGTGGTAACACACTGAACCGTCATTCGGGAGACCGGGGTTCGATTCCCGCCATGGTCGACCATCCTAACAGGTTCTTTCGTGGTTTCCCTCTGTCGTTCAGGTCGATACTGAGATGGTTTCTCAACAACAGGTCACGACCGACACCTTTCCACCATTCAAAACAACTAATACAATAACTTCTCATCTCATCATCCCATCATCTCATTCATCATCCACCGACGCCAATAGATCGTAGACAACATTATAGTGCGTCGTTATAAAACCCAATATATACATACAAGAAGTCAACTATATTTTCTATTCTACACACCACAGTTTGTTGTATTTCCTTCGTTCATCTGTTCATGTGGTGTATTTCTGTAATCATTCTTTATCAAAGGATACCTTTTCTCTCATAATTCTGATTTATTTAAAAATGTATGTTCATAGTGCAATGTTTTTTCAAATAATGCTGCAAGAGTCATTAGGTTATTCGGAGTGGTTCTGATTATATTATCTTCCATTCGTCACTTTGTAATCCCACTTGACATATTTCAGTGCAGTCACGGGTGTGCCACTATCCACAAATGCGGTGTCTCGAAATATTATTTTTTCGATTTTCGTTACCTGAATCTCTGAAAATATCAGAGATTATCACTTCAAATTCACACCACATCCATATATATTAATTAGGAAGAGGTGGGAAATATGTAGAATATCGCGGGTGAAAATTATTGCATGCCTAAAAATATTATATTTTTCGGACACTTTTTGAAAACTAAATTGGAATACGGTATTTTGTTCGTCTTATGTAATTGTTGTGAGAATGCTGTGCTTGTAACTTCCACAATTGTTGAGGAACAGTTACCGTCAACATTGTTGGTATGGGATGTTGTCAAGATCCGTCTAATATCGTTATACGATCTATTAAGATTGATTGGATAAACATCTTTTTTCCATACCAAAACTCCGAGAGCTTGTTCAACTAACTGATGATTAGGTATTGATTACAGTTAATCATTACCCCATGCACGAGAATATCATATACGTCTAACCAGAGACTAACAAGCTAATGCGCCAATCATTTCTAATTTCACTCATTATCAGTCGTTAAACGCGGTCTTGGTGGAATAATAGACGCATTCGATCGTGGAGTTGATCCAGACCATTTCACTCATCGCCATAGAATTTGAATAAATTGAAACACAAAAGAATTATTATCCAGCTATGCATTCTAGATGTTCTGAATTATGACGGTTGCTAATGTGTTTCCGTTGTACATCAGGGCGCTTAATTCCGCGCAAATATCTCTCACCATGCATGATTACTTCCGTACCAAACTGTTCGCTTTTAACCACTTGCACCCGCATTGAACTAATATCAGTATGAACAGATTTGGGTTGGGAACAATTATCAATATAGCAATTGCGATCGAAATTTCATCGATATTGTAATTCTGATCGGATGAGCGAAGCGAAGACTAAATTTCACCATACCCAAGAAAAAAATCCTTTTTTTTTCGCGCTCCACAGGTCAGAAAAAAATTCAAAATCAATTGAAACTTGGCACACACAAGTATCTTTAATAAATTTGATACTGTATAGTTTTAAGGCGTGATAGATCGAACCACTTCTGAGAAAACTCATTTCAAAGTTTTCAAAAATCCCATAACATAGCCCGGAGAAAAAAAATCATGAAAAATATTCCATCCGAGAAGATGCAAATTCTCAGGAAATTTCAATCTAATAATGATACACATTGTGCCGAACTTTCGTTCAAATCGGATCAGCCGTTTTGATTTAAAACAATATATAATATGATTTTTGTGAATCATTCAAAGCTATTATATGATACCTATCAAATTCAAGCTACAGGTGTCACCTCTTGATTGTGAATAATTAAAACCACAGCCTTCTTTAATCAGATCATTCTTCTCTGATACTGCCCTTTCACTCGGGGTATGCTTCCCGTGTTAAACGATGTCCAATTATTTAGTTTACAAAATAGCCGATGGTGCCGTTGTTTCCAGTCCATGACGTCACTTTCCAAAGATATTCAAGTATATCGGCCCATTTGACATGTCATATCTGCGAAGATACGAACAACTTTGGGAATTTCTTACGAGAATTTGAATTACGCGCGCATTCAATTAGGCCGTGACCGTGAGTTTACTAACTTTGTTATGACAATAATATGAAGGATTTTATCGAATAATATTACGGAATATCATCGGGATAAGTTCTTGAATGATGTTTATTACTTTGGATAACATACATATCGTTCAAGTTTGAACCTCGGTAAGCCTGAAAGCCCTAATCGAAATGTAAATATGACATAATCTCAATAACGTAGCAGGAAATTGAAAAATTAGAGTGAATGACATTTGTTCAAAGTTGAAACTTTAGATACCAGAGTGCAGTACATACCAGACCATGACGTCATTTTTCCCTGCGTGAGCAAATATGCGCGAACCCGTCAAAATAGCCCTAGTGAAAGGGCAGTATAAGAAAAGAATGAATAAAGAAGGCTGTGATTAAAACGAAGCCTTCTTTATTATATCATAGAAATTGATAAGGATAAATAAGATGGCAGTGATGTAATGGTTTGGATCTCAAGGTGTATATAAATATACTAGTCGAACGCGAAATATGCGTTGTAAGATAAGCGAGATATCCTAATGAGGTATGAAAGTCGTTGAAGTAGTTCTACCCTTGCTACGTTATCGACTCTGGTATTCTACACACGTTGATATCTGAATAATCTATAAAAGTCGTTAAAGTAGTTCTAATCTTGCCACTTTTTTGACTTTGGTAATCTACACACCTTGACGCATATGAAAAATACTTCATTGTTGGTCAACTCTTGAATCTAGAAAGCAGTGAATCTCAACAACTTAATTCTGTCACAATTTGTATGATATATTTGATGAATATTATCAGTTATTTTTATTTTTTTCTTCAAAATGACTGATTAGAATTGCTTCCAAAATCGTAATAATGTGTAAAATCTATGTTTACACATTTAGAGAAAATGTCATCCCATTTGGAGAGATTTTATTTTTCAACATTTTCCGCCCAGCCAAATCTTATGGGGTTTTTAGAAACTTTGAGATGATTTTTCTCAAAATCGGTCTGACCGATTCATTCCAAAAACTATACAGTTCTAAGTTGGATGAGTTTGCGTGTACAAAAAAAAGTTTCATGTTGATCAGTCAACCCTTGCGACCTGTGGAGTGCTTACAAAAAAAAAAAAAAAAAAAAAACACAGACAAAGCCCTATAAGAGTGGGATGGAGACTTCGCTACGCTCATCAATAACCAATCCGAAGATGATTTGATTTGTTCCAGCTCATCCATGAACGCGGCAACACATAACGCGTTTGCCTAGTATAATATAATACTACTAGTCAAACGCGAAATATGCGTTGTGAGATGAGCGAGATATCTGAATAAGGTATGAAAGCCCTTGAAGTAGTTCTACCCTTGCTACTTTATCGACTCTGATATTCTACACACCTTGATATCTGAATAAGCTATGAAAGTCGTTAAAGTAGTTCTACTCTCGCCACTTCATTGACTCTGGTATTCTACACACCTTGACGCATATAAAAAATACTTCATTGTTGGTCAACACTTGAATCTAGAAAGCAGTGAATCTTGACAACTTAATTCTGTCACAATTTTTATGATATATTTTATGAATATTATCAGTCATTTTATTTTTTTCCTTCAGAACGACTGATCAGAATTGCTTGAAAAATCGTAGTAATGTGTAAAATCCATGTATACATATTTAGAGAAAATGTCATCCCATTTGGAGAGATTTTATTTTTCAACATTTTCCGCCCAGCCAAATCTTATTGGGTTTTTAGAAACTTTGAGATGATGATTCTCAAAATCGGTGAGACCGATTCATCCCAAAAACTATGTAGTCTTAAGGTGGATAAGTTTGCGTGTATAAAAAAAGTTTCATGTTGATCAGTCAACCCTTGCGACCTGTGGAGTGTTTACAAAAAAAAAAAAAAAAAAAAAAAAAAACACACAGACAAAGCCCTATAAGAGTGGGATGGAGACTTCGCTACGCTCATCAATTATAGTATATTTGTTAGTCCAGAAAAATTGGACACACAAGTATGGTATTGGACAAGTCAACATTACAATCATACAAACACAACAAGTTTGGATTTCTTACAAATAAATCAAAATGCTTCACAATGTATAAAATTATGTGACATAATTGGGAAATGACCTTTATTCATATGATTTTAATTACAAATAATGAGAGAATTATTGAATTTTCTGATATGAAAAATTGAAATTGAACGAAATCATTAACTTTATAGAAACATTCCTCAATAAGATAGTTCTTCAATGTTGATTTAAATTTGAACTCATTCTCTTCTTTGATGCATTTCGGTGATTGTTATGAAGAATAGAGCCTGCATAGGTAGGGCAACTATCTGACATCTTGAGGCAATGTTTCTTATGTATATATTGTTTTGTCCTCTTGATCGATCATTCACGATCGTTGATCGATTTAGTTGATAGGATAAAATGATCTTTAATGATCGATTCCGACTACAGAAACTCTCTTTCATAGATGTTCAAATGATTGATCATTTCTGTAAGATTATTTCGATAATTGTCGTTCGAGAATCGATCAATTATCGATGTGATGTGAACGATAATCGATTTGAGTCGACGAACAAGCCTTGATGAAACAATATGAATTGAGTTTTCAAGTTGAATATTCCCACGAACTCAGCAAGGTTGAATATTGGGAGAGGATCGGAGGAGCATGCACCGTATTTATAAACCAACTATTCCAATCTGAAATCATTATTTGGATCTGATCATATGTACAAAACCATTCTTTTTTATATTCTAGATATATCAGATATTTGATGATTTCGATTCAATATCGAGTTGGAATATTCAATATTCTATCAATTCGATATCGGAACGATGATCGATATTGAATCGATAGATTGGAAATATGCACAGTAAGTGATAAGTCAAAGAAATGAGTGAAAACACAAGTGAAAAAGTGGATTCCCATTCAAAAGTGAGTGGCTGTAGGTCAAATATCATTGTGAGGTCACATGGTCAAGTGTCATGACACTATACAATCTCTCATTTCTTACAATTCGATATTCTGGACTCGATATTTTCGATTCGATATTTCATTTCGATTCGATATCGATCAAGAATTGAAAGTATATTTTGGTCGATATATTCGATATCGAAGTTTCGAACAACAACCCTATAATAAAAACGCTGATACCAAAGTTTCAATCTCAGTCGAGTGAACGTGTGATATAACTTTAATTATAACTTAGCAATAGCAATCATCTTCAGTAAATATTCAATTACTCGAAGAATATGCTCATAGTTAACTCTAGCGCATGAATTTGTCATTATCTAGTCGAGTACCTAGATTGTCATTATATGTAAACTCTCAGCTTTGAACAGAGTTAATTAATTACTGCCCTAGGCACTGGAGCAGGGCAAAATGATAAATTTAGCAACGAAGCGTTAATAACCAATTACCATGTCTTACGAAACGGTATATACTCGCACGGTGCTAGGTTAAAGGATGCATACACTATTTATAGCACTAGGCGAGCTACTTACCTGAGATGTTTATGTCAGCCATAATAGTATGTAAAACATATATAGGCGATTGCTCGATGTAGGCTTCACTTTATGTTGATGCTTTATCTGGCGGCAAGTATTTCAACTACACCTTGGGGTGCAATTTGTACCGGAGGTCGGTAAGAAGGTATAACTGGTGGTGCTATATATGATTGGTTTCATGTTAGGAAGAGGATGGATGACAAAATGTTGAGCCCCTGGGAGTTGGCTTCCGAATCGATTACGGATCTCAATCTCACTCTGAGAAGTACTATAGCGTATTGAGAAAACATCTCTACACGCTTGGAACAGAACAATTGGGTAAGGTTTGCCAATGTCGTCAATTGAATGGTTCGTGGAACAACTTATAATGATGTGAAACGTAATTCAGAACGTAAAACTTCTTCAGTTATATAATTTGTTCCATTCTATTTTCTATATCTATGTAGATGGTCGACGTGAGATGAATGGGAATGGAATGAAGTCGTCGTTATTTGAGGAAGTGCAGCGTGGGTCCGGAGTTTACTCTCAAAGGGAGGTTTAGTGCAGATCAAGATGCATTGAGGGTACCCCCGTGAAGTTGGCCCCGCACATAAGCCAGATTCAATTTGAGTGAATGGCAATCATTAGTGCTTCGTTAGTGCAGGTTGATGCAGTAAATTTTATCGTTAGTACTATTTCAGTGCTGGCACTATCACACCGAATCTATGTGCGGGGCCGACTTCACGCTAGCCCCGCACATGAACGGACACCATTGATTTATGGTACGATCATCTTGATTGACGTTAGTGCTCGTTAGTGCCGTGAATTTTTTCGTTAGTGCTATACTAGTTTAGTGCAGAAACGACATGAGCAATGTGCTAGGCAGCAGCCCCGCACATGAGCAATAATGGCATTCTCATAACGTATTAACTTTAGTGTTCGTTAGTGCTAGCAAGGTTTGATCACAATTTAATATAAAGTATCGAAGTAAAATTGAGTACGGTGTTATCCATGTGCGGGGCCAACTTCACGCTGGCCCCGCACATGGACGGAAACCACTGATTTATGGTACAATAATTCTGATCAACGTTAGTGCTCGTTAGTGCCATGAATTGTTTCAATAGTGCTGTACTGGTATAGTGCAGAAGAGACAAAAGCCATGTGCGGGGCTGACCCGCTCATGGCTCATTTCGTTTCTGTTTCTGCGCTGAGCCAGTATAGCACTAACGAAAAGATTCACGGCACTAACGAGCACCAACGTCATCAAGATGATCGTACCATAAATCAATGGTGTCCGTCCATGTGCGGGGCCAGCGTGAAGTTGGCCCCGCACATGGATAACACCGTCGCTGAATTTTACTTCGATACTGTATATTCAATTGTGACCAAACCATGCTAGTACTAACGAACATTTTTGTGGCACTAACCAGCACTAACGAACACCAAAGTTTAAACGTTATGAAAACACCATATATGCTCATGTGCGGGGCTGCCCCGCACATGACTCATGTCGTTTCTGCACTTAACCAGTACAGCACTAACGAAAAAATTTACGGCACTAACGAGCCCTAACGTCAATCGAGATGATCGTATCGGAAATATACAGTTTCCGTTCATTTGCGGGGCCAGCGTGAAGTTGGCCCGCACATAGATAGCACTGTCGCTAAATTATATCTCGATACTGTATATTTAATTGTGACCAAACCATGCTAGCACTAACGGAAATTTGTGTGACACTAACCAGCACTAACGAACACTGAAGTTCATACGTCATGAAAACGCCATATATGCTCATGTGCGGGGTTGCCCCGCACATGGCTCAAGTCGTTTCTGCACTAAACCAGTACAGCACTAACGAAAGAATCCACGGCACTAACGAGCACTAACGAAGCACTAACGATTGCCATTCACTCTAATCGAATCTGGCTCATGTGTGGGGCCAACTTCACGGGGGTATTGAGGGTTGCGCTGGTTCACCGGTTGGAGATGGTGACTTCACTTCCTATCCCTCACATGTTGAAAATGTATTCTAATTCACGAACTACATTTTGAGAACTATCGATCGTAGGTAGATGAGTAGTGATAGAAGGAAGTAACTTTACGTTCACGTCGATCAGCTAATAACAGCTGTCATCAAGTTTTTCAGCCCGTCAGCCGTTTCTACGAAACAACACTAGATAGAGCAGCGATCTTCGGTTCCAAGGAAAATACAGGAAATGGAACGTGTTTTGAGTTGGTGAAAATGAACGCGAATGAAATCGAATGACGATAATCATAATGATAATGATTTTTCTTAATTTGATAACAGTGAAACTTGATACAATATCATTTTTCCCCAATTGGGGCTGTGGATGAGAGGTAGGATCGTTTGGACGGGGCACCACAAGCATTTTCATTAAAGCGCTGTAATTTCGGCCAAAAAATTATGACAGTGTTTCTGATGTAATTTCAATTCAAGAATACACATGTTCAATAAAGCTCTACTCAAATTTCCCCAATGTAGAATTAATTTTAAAATTACTTTTTGACACTGCTGACCGAACGGGTGTTGGACTTTAACACTATGAGGAATGAAGTTGATGATCTCAAGTCTGGAATTGTAGTATGTATATAATAATGGACGCGTGCTCCGAAAACTTGAATCTTTCTCGAAACGCATTTCTTCGGGTCCAAAATGGTGAAAATTCGAAAAAAACTCCTACGGGGTTCACCTGGGAGGCGGAAGCCCCCCAGACCCTCTCTTCACCTCAAAATCACGACCCTTTCCGTAGGCACCCGCTTTTCAATTTCTATCTCGCCTCACTTCAAATTACATGCACGAGCCGCCTCTGCCACAAGGGCGATCTTACCACCCCATTTTGATTATTTGAAACCAATGAACTTCAACACCAGGACTGCGCTGTCGATGACCACGAATTTCCACCGCAGATAAAAGTTTTTCAGTTTTGGAAGTTCGGAACACATTATTAGTAAAAACCGTTTCTGTGACATAAAAATGATGAAAAATAATAATAACATCGCAATATAATAACACGTAATATAGGAAAGTGAAAAATCAGCATAAAACACAGAATAAACCAGATCCATTTCCTCATCATCTTCACCACTCCCCATCATTCATTCCATTCTTGATTGTTACCAAGTTGTAACCAAGTTGTTACCAAGTTGTAACCAAGTTGTAACCAAGTTGTAACCAAGTTATCTGTGTAAACAACGATACGTATTGTTTCTGTTACAGGTAAGCAGCTGACAGGTGACACGGAACTGTGTAACACCTGGTGACGGTTATCCGAAGCTTGGAGCGAGCTCAGTGGCTCGATCGAGTCATGTGAGTTGAGAGTAGGTTAGCTAGCGTTAGTTGTCAAATAATCTTGTTGAATCATTCGTACATCATCCAAATGTGACATGAGAGTTGAAATAAAGTCAATAAAACTATAAATATTGGATGGAACATATACTGGTGAATCAAGAATGAGATACATGGACATTATGATTTCATTCATGCCTATTACTATAGGCGAACGCAGCATATGCGTTGTGAGATGAGTGAGATATTCATATGGAATCAATTAGATTCGAAAAGTCGACACACTTTGACTCGTATGAAATATATTTGCTGGATTGGCTATTATCGACTGTAGAAAGCAGTGAGTCTTGGCAACGGTTCTGCCACGATGTTCTGATACAAATTCGCAGAAGCAAAGTGGCTGCCATCTGGTGGCGTTTTAGTGAACTGGGCGGAGGCAGATACGTGGGTCTATGTGTGAGCATACAACAACATGACATCTAGATGCCTCCGGACGGCCATTTTGACGTTTCGCCCACTTCGACAGTGGCGCCCCTGGATCACTTTTGAACGCGAACTTCATCATAATAATATAAAGAAGGTGTACCAACTTCCGTCTTCGAAGTGAAATATTTCCGGGGTCAGAATCTGAGTTCAGGGTCCCGATTGCCTGTAACCCATCTGTCGCTTTCATATGGAACTACAATGCTATACAATGCGACCGGTACCCTAGCCACTCTCATCTATAGGCCTAAATCTAGTTCACAAGGGAGTCCGCTGAATCGCAATAAGCAATCGGGACCTTTGACTCTGATCTGACCGCAAAAGACCACACATACATGCCATGTTATCAGTATGGGAGTTGGTACACCTCCTTGATATCATGATGGAGTATATTGGTATCGCAGCATCGTAGTTCTGCTACATTATCTTTTTTCATTCGATAGATGAAAAAATGTATCAATTTTCATTAAGTCATTCTCTTCAAAACGGACGTTCAGATTTCAATAAAATCTAATGAAAGAGTATGTATGTAATGTGTTCACATTCGGTGAGAATTACAAATTTTTGAAGAGATTATATTTCTCAAAATGTTTGGCCCAGCCTAATCCTATGGGGTATTTCAATACTTTGTGAGGGCGTATTTCTTTCTAAATTGAGATTCAGTTAATATGGAAATATTGGGCCTAATATTCGAATCTGACAGGCGATGTATTGAAGTGACGAGACGAACGTGATCCAGGAATGAGTGTGAATCCTCGACCCTTGCTTGATGAACTGATCGAGGCTATTATAATCTTGCAATTATACATTTTTTTTCTGTACCCCGTTTTTCCCCAATTTTCATCCGCTGAAGTTCACTTTTGAATATGGAATGAAAGTTCTGAGAACTCTTTCCAAGTCTACGTATGAACTATGAAGTGGTATCAGATTTATGTCTGCGTGTTTGATTCAGCATTAACATTTCCTTTGACGGGTTCCTTCACATCTCCCATTTCTCCTCATTGGACGATTTTTCCATCCTTTCTATAGATTTTCACATCAGTTTAACTGACGAACTCAGAGTTGAATTCCTCTGCCAATTCACCCTCAAACCAATTTCGTTGATGAGATTGTAAATACATCATTTTTATGATGTATAATCATTTTTTAAATATGGTCATTTTCGGGGTTCTACTCAATTAAGAGCCCGCATCTTAGAGAGGTTTACTGGGTGCACTTCCGCCACATATATTTCAAGAACTACAAACATTACGGACTTGCGGTGAAATGAAATATATACAAAAATACCCTCACAATTAGATATGCCTACTCAAAAATTGAAGAATAATTTTATTATGGAGCAATAATTAAATCAAAATGTGTCCAATTCGATGGTTTTCATTACTTAATTTCCGGTCACCGAATAATAGTAGAGATAAATTACAAACGCACATCCTCAAGTTCAACTTTGCTCATCAATATTTGAAATTCCGATTCGCCTCTCATTCCACAGTTTTCCCAATTTCCTCGGCCAAAATGTGTAATGTAACTTGATTTTGTCCAAATTATAAAATGCAAAACTTCCCCATCTAACGGTGATTACTGGAACTTCTCCAATGTTATCCTTTTTTCCCTCTTCAACCCACAACCAAACTTCTAAACGCACATCGAACTTGGGTGGAGCATTTCGAAGAGAAACATTCTCAGCTAAGATGCGGGCTCTTAAGTCGAATTCACCGTGTCCAGTACAGCTGGTATGGATCACCTTTCCAGACTGATGTGAATAGTGTTGTACAGTCCGATAAGCAGAAGTAAAAGTCTCTTTGCCACCTGGTCAAACCAGTCGACCATGTTATATCGCATAGGATTTGACAGGTATCACACGACCGAAACAGACTTTTACTTATGCTTCAAGCCGAACTTTGAAGATAATCCATTTCACGATAATGTTTCTGATTTCATTTCATTATTTCATAACCTGGTCCCTTCTGTTGATCGTCCGTGAAACGTTTTTTCCGCTGGATCTGATAAGCGAGGTGAAAACTTGATCTCATTAGGTCATTCGAAAAACTATAATTTTTTTAATATAAAATGTATCATCTATCTATCTATCATCTATCGGCACTCCACTCATCAAACGAAACCATAACTTGATATTGTTGAAACTTGGCATACACGTGTGTCAGCATCTGGCCCGGCGCTGTGCAGTTCTGAGGAGCGATCAGTTCGACTATTCTGAATGATTCATAAGGATGAACCGGAGAAAAAAATGTGTGAGAAATATTTTCTTCGAATGAATGCAAACTCTCCTGGAATTCCAACAAGAGAATCCATATTATTCATTATTATTATTATTATTATTGGAATCCAGATTATTGCACAGTTGTATACATGAATCAGAACATCCATGTCATACACGTCAATAATGATGTGAATTTTTCAAATCAATTGAAAATCTATTGAAAAGATCATAATGAAAAGTTGAAAAAGATTGTTGACCGATTTAGAGAAT